>JAULBM010310708.1:0-14131 GCA_032357055.1 Geukensia granosissima | reverse complement strand
AAGGCCGATGGTATCACCCCGACACACACACACGTGGAGGACGTCAACCATGTCGTCTCGTCCATTGTCACCCGTCTCTGTTGGCATCAGAGGAGTTCCGGACAATTACACAACAGGTTGGATTTCCTGTCGGAGTATTGACTGTCGGAGTAATGACTGTCGAAGCAATGACTGTCGGAGTTATGACCGTCGGAGTATTGACTGTCGGATCAATGGGACGACTACTGTATGGGATGCAACTTTTTCCTCAGATTTGTAATTTTCCCTTTGATGTTGCTGTCTGATATTTCCAGTATCAGTCACGCGTGAGCCCACATTCTTGATACTAGGAATTCAAATGCAACACGGCTTGTAACGTTGATTTTGATTGGATGACGTTGAAATTTTCATGGCATCAATTCCACGTTTGATGCCGTCGGAGAAACTGCGAAAGCGCAGACGTTTATTCCGCCGATTTAAAAATAATCCTATTGAGCGTTTTTGCATTAGAATGGAATAAACAGTATTGTATTTGAAGACTTACCGGCATCAATATTGATTTGATGGTGGCATATATCCGTTTACTGGATCCGCTATTGCGTCGCCACGGCCAGTAAAAAGAATTTGCAACCATCAAATCGTCAATTGATGCTGGCAAATCTTCAAATTCAATACTGTCAACTCACGTGACGTTGATTATGACGTTGTTGATAAAAAAAGGAAGTCTTAAAGGTTTCGACTGAAATTATCACCCGTATCACAGCTCGCACTGTCGGGCTCGTTGAGATACTAATGAAAATTTCAGTCTCGACCTTCAAAACGTCCGTTATTCTATATTTCTAATTTATGTTGATCTTGTAAATGTAACAACTGCATGACTTAATAAGGTAGATAAATTAATCACTGTGTTTGATATTGTTAGATCTTTTTATATTTTATATTATTTGATTTATGCATATCTTAAATCTAATGACAGGTCGTGTAGTTCAATATCTACATCTGATTTTAATCTATCGTTTTCTGTTTAATTCTGTACTCCAATCTTTGGTATGTGGTTTTTACTTTTTTGCAAATGTCTGACACTTGATTTTTGATATTTTGATTCCAATGGTAATGCAATAGTTTTTCTTAATTACCCTAATGAAAGTCTTAACTTTCTGTATTCTGGTCAATTAAACAGGTCGATTAGAACGAGTGACATATTGGTAACATTTTATTTTTGGGGAACAATTTGATTGAGTGGGTAAATTTGAAAAAGGTTGAATATTTTTACAAATTACCATAAACATGACAGAAACATCAACAAAAGTGTCAATGTATACATACACTGAGGCGGATTTACATTAAAAAGCCTCTGCTTAACATGGAATATTTTCATAAAATTTTAACAAAAATCACTCGATCACGATTTAAAAAATATCATGATTGATGCATATAGTAATCAATTATAAAATGACACTTTGTCAAATGACATCACTTATAATTAATTTTTTTTCGTGTCAAATGCGATTTTTTTTTTTGAGACCTTAGTTTTGTAAATTTCCTTTATTTTCTAGTGGTTTGGAATGCAGTCTCTCTGACATTTACTATATATCTTTTAAGATTCCATCTTTGATTCTTTGGGGATTTATATATATACATATATTACGAGAATAACTCATGTTAAACGAAAGAATGATAAAGCTAAATTAAAAAAAATTATTTGATTAAAATGTATGACGATTAGGTCAACAAATATTTCGGCCAATGCTATGACAAAATTTTGAAAAAAAAGATGATTTTAAATTATTATTTTGTTTGTGTCTTTTTTTCTGAAGTAACATTTTTGAAAACTTTAGTCATGATGGGACTGGAACAACATGAATGAGAATGAAATTAGAAATGTACATAGCATCCCAAGCGCCCCGGCATTTACCCCCGCCACTTTATTTTTTATTTTTCAAAATTTCGAAGAGAGAAAATACCGGAAGTGTCAGTATCTTTTCAAAGTTCGATCCTGTGGTTTCGGTCTATAATCATTTCCGTTTTAGGCAAAGTTTTTGTCATTGTTCCGAATATGTATCGAACGGTTCCTAAGACCTTCAGGGATAGCTGCATTTTATTTCTCAATGTTGAAACTTGTTAAGGCAAATCTTAGTTACCCATGTAGTACGATTGAATTAGGTTTATATGACTTTTATTGTATGCATTCAACTCTGTTTATTTTACATTTTATCAAAATAAAATCTTTTTTTTTCGTTTTATCTTTTAGTTTGTTTCAAATTTGTCTTGTCCCTTTGAACTATGCACTTCTGATCTCTCACATTAGTCGAGAGGTTAAGAAGGCATTTCTAAAATTTTAAAGTACCAACCTAACACACACCTTAACTTGGTATCATTTGAAAGCCTGATTCACGTTTCACTAAAAGTGACGGGTCGTAAAATCAGGAAGTGGTCACATTTCATGCGAAATGGTGACAAAGTTAAAAGGGAAGTAATTCAAAGAATGTGTTTATTTTGCAAAAACATAATTTTTTTTATATAATGGATTAAATTGCCAAAACAAATATCGGAATTCTTTAAAAAAAATTAATCACAAGAAATAACATATAACTTATCATTCTATATTGTTAAACCAGTTTTTTTGTAAGAAAGTGCAAAAAGTCGACTTTTGGGGAAAATCTCAATTTTTTAAACTGGACATGATATTTAACACTAGGAATAAGACTTGTACAAAATTTCATTTTCTTTGAAATTTTTTTATGCTTTATATCAAAATCGATATTGTACAGGAATAACCGGTAAATTAATGTATTCTTATTGGACCCATGCATACGTAATTGACAGAAAATGTTATTTTTTAACAAGAAGACAAAAACCCTGGTTTCATTTCGTCTCATTGATAATTCTGAACTTTCTAACAAGTTGACAATTTACATGCAATGACAACATAAGCATTTTTAGGGTGAATAGCGATTGGACGGGTCTCACATGCTACATGAGACGTTGCAAGTAAAGCGTATTTCAACCCGTGTTCAATAATCACTTTATCAGAAACAATACAGAATATAGCATTGTTATGGAAACTATTAACAAGTGGAAATTATGTAAATATTAGCTTCAATAAACTTTGTGTGTAAAGAAGAAGAATTCATAAGGTTGGAAAATTTTTTGCCCGATCTTTTTGTCTCTTTCTTTTAACAAATAGAATAACTATTTACAAAAAAGGGAAAGGCTATTAGCCGTAAGTGTAATTTTTTAACAAAATGCTTTGCGTTATTTTTAAGGTTAAATAAAAAACTTATAAATCATTATAAGGAATGCTTTATTTGGATATGACCCTACTATTACATATACAGCACACATAATATATTCGGCCATAGATCATAACGGGATTATGCGAGGTTGAAAAAGGTTGGATAAAAACGATCAAAAATAATTTTTGATGTCAAAATCTAATAGATCGTTTAAGGAATAACCTATTTAGTTTATTCTCTTCTTTTTATAGAAATCAATTGTCAAACATGAAAAAAAAGAAAAATAACTTTTTCTCAAGAATTTCATCTTATTTTTACCGCGCGTAAATCATAGTTGATATTACATGAGCAATTTTCTTGAGAACTACGACGAGTTTTGAAGTCCCCAGACAAAGTTCCGACTAAAACATATGACAAAACCCATGCGCTATTCTAACCTTTAACTGAGATATTTTAACCTGTAAAATATGGCGAAAACTTGTAGCCTACACCCGAAGTGTCATTCATAAAATGATAATTAATCCGTCCATCATGTTTTGGCCAGTAAGTTGACTCCTAATTTGCATATAAATGTTGACCTATAGCAATAGAAAAAAAAACAACATTTTTATAGAAGAAATTTTACCAAACATGCAGAATCGATATCATAAATTAAAACTTAATATGAAGAAAATTTTCATTTTGGTTGGCCAATTAAATTTCGGCGATTTGCTTATTTACCAACTGCAGAACTGATACGTTACCTTCGAAATTTAATGAAAACTTTCCTTTTCCAAACAAAAATTCGGGCAATTAATATGAACACTTACATATTGGCCTCAACCCAAAAGTACTTCGGGATGATCGACGAGATTCAGGGCTAGTATAACCATACAAGAAGCTGGAATTAAGAAATGCTTGTATATAAATTTGTGTATTTTCAATTTTAAAAAAATTAAGTGCATATCTACTACATCCTTCTTTTATCGAATCTTTTGTTTCATATGTTCCCTTTTTTGTTCATAACTATGCGAACAAAACTTAATGCATTTTGATTATCACAAATACGGCGATGAATATCCCCATGCCTAGCACGAATAGGTAGTTGGTAGGGGAAATACGTATGGAGAATTTAACACATTTTTCATCACCAATTTTCTGTAAAACGAGCATGATATTTCACATCCAATCTGTCACACTCTATGAAGAATTGCAACATCTCATCTCGAGTGCTTAATTTTCGTTCAAAATGCTATAATAAATTGTGTACAAATTTGGACCTACAAAAGGTGATATAAAAATGGATTTTGACCCAAAATTACTGCGAAGTTACATGCAGTATAATGTCAAAATATGTGTAGAACTGCGGAGAAATCATTCCTTCTTAAGTGTCATTTTGAGGACAAACGTCAATTTATTCAGTTGTAATAGTTGTAAAAGTGCAATGTGGTATATGAAACATCAAATTTCCTCACAAAATCTCGTTACCATACTTACGTCAACAGCAAAACTTTTCTTTGCAAGTCAACTTTGAGGAAAAGTCAGAACATTTGTACTACAAACCTTAACCGGCAAAGGAACAATTGTAATCTTTATAGCCATTCATGTACATGTTGGTGGTTGTTTTGGAGTATATATAGTATGTCACAACATTCTTGGTTTGTACACATTTAAAGCCATAAATCATGCTAAATATGCGTGAGATAGGATGTATTTTTATGTTTGGCAAGATTTATATGTAGCTTGTTTGAATCCCCCCGTAATTCACGTATTTTGCAATCCTAAAAGATGTGTACAACATACCCGATACGTAAACACTACCTTGTTTATAGTACAAAAAAATGTATAAGACGGAAGGTACCGGTAAAAATCTAAACGCAAGGAAATTTTCAGTTAACCACGGGTATGTGCATGCACTAGAATTTTCTACTGATCTCAGTATAAAGAATGAAGCCATTTTAATTCAAAAATGCCTTTTAGGTAATCTACACTAATAAAAGAAAAGCGGGGTCAGTGGAGTTCTAATTTTTAAAAGATCCTTTTTTTCATATTCATATATGTACATCACATGCATCAGTTGTTATCTTCTTACTAGATCCTGAACTAACCGTTTTAGTCCTAAACCAAAACAGAACGAACAGACATTGAACACAAGACTATTGAATTTCCGCTAATTGTAAATCTTGAAAGGAATTAACACCCCGCCCAACCCTCAACCTGGAATCCTAAATCTCAAATCCGGGTTAACGTCAATCCGAGAAGAGGTCAACTATTTTTGTATTACCGGTAAGAGGTACGTAACTGATACCATATGGATCATATCGACGTTAACCCGGATTTGATATTTAGGATTCCACGACGGGTATTGCGCGCAAGACAGGGGATGATTATCCTTCCGGAGCACCTGATCCCACTCCTGTTTTGTACAGGAGTTCGTAGATTCCAAAGCTTTTGTTCCTTTTGTTTAGTTTGTTTTAAATTTGTTTTGTCTTTTGGACTATGCACTTTTGATCTCTCGCATGGGTATCTACACTTGACTTATTACCATCGAGTTGGTGTCAATACTGGTAGATTATTGTCCCCGAGGGCACCATCCGCCCGGTAGCTTTTATAAGCATGAAATTACGTAGAACCTCGATCAACAAACTGGCTCAGACGTCGCCCAGTATAAAATGGTCTGGACTTGACATCACTCTGAATACGGTGACATCACGTATGATAGGTGTTTCTAAAATAATTCTAAAGGATGTCATGAATGAGACATATGAACAGTCTTCAAATCACCAGCTCTACTACAATAATTCTGATACATTTATCCAAATTCGACCATGCTTTTTACCAATAAATTAAGACGATGCAGAACAACATTGCACAGTCTCCAAATGTAAAATTAAAAGAAAACCTTAAACCTGTGCAATTCTTATATCAGACACTAGTTTTATTAGTAACCTTACTTCTAAAAGTTACCATTCTCGTAGCTGGGAATATTTAAACTGTACATCTTCGAATTTGATTGATGGGTCAGAATGCATGCTTTGTGGGTTGGTTTATGTCGAACAAACCGAAGGGCGATTAAACAAAAGAGTGTGTGGTCATCGGTCAATGGTAAACGTGAACAATCGTTATTTTTACGAACATTTAATCAACTTGATCACTCTGTCCTCACAATGAATGTCCGTATTGAAAAGATTTAACACCCATCGAATCATCCAAAGCTAAGAGAACCCCTCAGAAAAGAAAGAGAAGAAATCTGGATTCGAGAATTAGATACTGCATTTCCTTATGGTTGCAACGATCAAATAGATAGTGTAGATAACTTGTCAAGCCCATGCTGTAGTTCTTTGAACAGAATGGAATTGTTAAATATTCCACAACGAAGTCCGCGTGGCTTTGGTCATCGCAAATACACACGTCCGGACGTTTTCGTTGCTTCAATCGATAATTTCTTACCTCGTCTACAAAAACCACTTAGACTCCATCACATTCGTAGTAGACTATATTCTTTCCGACTCTCCAGTGTGAATATACGTTTTGAAGAATGCTCTAACTTTATAACCGATCCAAAGTCAAATCTGTATAAACTACACACTATTATTATAGAAACTGCACGACACAGATTATTCAGGCCAGTTTGTATATCTTAAGAGAATGATATCGAAGTCATATCTTTATGGTTGATTTTGCAAACATGGGTTGATGCCATTCACATTAGCAATATACTCTACAATAAAACCGTTCAATATAAAATACCACATTATTTTACTGATTAATCCGCTCCATTTATACGAAGCCTGTTGCATCCAGAATTTTCAACTACATGAAGGTCTTGCAGCACTTCAGTATTGACGATTTGAAATCAAAACCTCCCGACTGCTCCTGCTCGTCGTCACCCTTCAATTATAGTCCCGCTAGGCACATCATTAAAGTTGACCTCCGTTTTGTTACAAATGACAAGCTACGACAGCTGCTATCTTAAGGTCCTAAATACTGAGTGCCAAATCAAATTAATTGGAAACAAAACTGCAAGCTCTTGATGGACTCGTGGAGGTCTATGCTAGGCAATCGGATAAGTTAAAATACCTGTCTGAATGGTTTAAGGCTGTCAGATCATTAATTCAGATTTGGATTTAAAAAACGGTCGATGAGCACTAAAACTCCTTCAGTTTTAAAGGACCTTGCTGTCTTGAGGGATTTGTCCGCCATCAATGAAAAATTTGTTGTCGTTCCAGCCGATAAGCATCAAACAACATTGTATTTATTTGAAAAAACACTACCTTGAATGCTCGAAAAAAGAACTTGGTATAAACGACACATTTGGCAACCCGACATCTACTTCAGTTTCTAAAGAAAAGAGCCTTGTTAACCACAGGTCGGTTCTGTCTTCGTTTGGTATTGACACCAAAGAAGATGGGTCGGATCTGGCTTCTTTATTCTGGATACCAAAACTACACAAGTGTCCATATAAAGAAAGATATATAGCCATAGCGGGTTGCTCCAGATGCTCAACCAACTATCTTCCTAAATTATTTACAACCATACTGTCGACAGTCAAGAACGGCCTCCAAAAGAACTGTGATAAAGCGTACTCCACTAGCGGTGTTAATCAAATGAGGATATTAAATAACTCTAAGGGTCTGCTTCAATACCTCAAATCCGATTCTTTAAAATTTTGTACAAGTATTCAAACTTTTGACCTGTCTACCCTTTATACCACAATTCCACATTTACAACCTAAAAACCGTCTTAAGTAATTGATTTATCAGTGTTTTGATAAATAAAATGGAAATCCAAGATATAAATATATGGTTTTAGGTAAAAAGATGTCTTACTTTGTTAGAGAACACACCGCTTGTACTAATAAATACAGTGAAGGTGTCAAAATGCTGAACTTTCTTATTGACAACATTTTAGTAGAATTTGGTAGCCGAGTTTTTCAATAGACAGCTGGCTTTCCAATGGGCACAAATTGTGATCCCCTACTAGACGACTTGTTTTTATACTCGTTTGAAGCAAAATTCATTCAGGGTCTCCTGCGAAATAACAAAAATAAATTGGCCAGATCGTTTAATTTTACTTTTCGCTATATCGATGAGGTTTTGTCATTGAATATAATCCGACGTTCTGTGAATATCTCGACCAAATATATCATAGCGAACTAGAAATTGAGGAGACCACAGACTAAAAAATTTTGCTTCATACCTAGATTTATTCCTCGAAATTGACCAAGGGGGAAGCCTTGTTTCTAAGATCAACGACAAACGGGATGACTTAAACTTTCTTATTGTAAACTTCCCATATTTATGTCGCAATAGTCATACCTCCCCTGCCTACGGGGTTTATGCTTCACAGTTGATTGGATACTCTCCTGCCTGTTCCAACTATCAGGATTTTCTGAAAAGAGCATTGCTGTTGTCGCATAAATTACTACAAGAAGGATACATCAAATCAAGGTTGAAGTCGTCCCTCCTAAAATATTGTCGTCGCAATCACGAATTGGTTGATCCATATGGTATCAGTGTATCTAAACTAGTTATGCACCTGTTAATGGTAATACAAATATAAGTTGACCTCTTCTCGGATTGACGTTAACCCCGATTTGAGATTTAGATTTCCATGACGGGTGAGCAGGACTTGGGATGCCTACCCTTCCGGAGCACATCCCACTCCTGTATCGTAAAGAAGTCCGTGGATTCCAAGCTTTTGTTCCTTTGGTTTACGTTTTATCTTTTTAATTTGTCGTGTCTCTTTGGACTATGCACTTTTGAAGACAGGTTGGATTCCGCATGATAAGTTTTGTTCAAGTAAACCAATCCTTTTAATATTTTGGAACATTGATAATTGGTTCTAAATAAAGATTGGTATTGATTTTGGTAGATCTAGCCTACCCGTTTTTAGGGAGGAGCCGTAAGGGCGAAGTCTGATTTTTCGAAAGTAAACTTTTAAAATGAAATATAATTTGCCTGCAATTCGTATTCTTTTAGTTTTGATTGAGGTTTGTCACCGTAATGTTTGTCTAGTATTTTAGTCTTCATCTTCAGTGATGATGTTCAATATAAAATCCGGTCTATACGATAATAAAAAAAAGATAATTTAATACATATAATCATATCACTACCACCAGAACTCATCACTCAACGGTGGATTGACTTAATTTGTGGTCTCTTGATAAAAATGATATTTCATAATTGCAACTATTAATGGATGTTAATTGTATTAATTTTTTAAAGCTTTGGATATTTCCAATTTTCCGAGCTTTTAGATCTCTACATATAGGAATGACGTTCAAAATAGACACCGAAATATTGTTTTGATGATATCAAATGTATATTGTTCTTACATGTCTTCATGTTTTCCTTCATTTCATCAGCATAAAACATTTAATGTTATTTTTGCTCACTAACATTCCAAAGAAAATTTAAACACTGTTGGAATTAATTAAAAGGTAAACTTCTATAACATTACTTAATTGATAACAAAATTGAAGATTACGTAGTTTCGATCAGTAACGAGGATTAGCAATACATTTATAAACCTTAATTGCATTTTTTACTCGTACATATTCAGATTAAAATGGAAGCTCTGGAAGAAGTAAATAAGAGGTGTAAACATCTGTCATGCTCGATAGTTGATTACCTTACGTCACAAGATACCCAAGAAAGAATGTTTTCGTGGCCAGATTCTTCATTACCCGGAGGAAAAGATATCGATATTATAATAAATCAGGCAGAAGAGATGATTATTGCGGCGGTGAATAAAGAAATAAAAATTTGGGCCCTTACTGAGCGAACAACTTTTGACCAGAACATAAACACGTTCTTGAGAAATAGACTTTGTGCTTCGAGTCGGCTCACGTCAATGCAATCTGCATTTGAACCTAAAGAAGTCGGGTCAAAGGGTTACATTGAGAAACCATGGTTTGCATATTGTTCAAGTCTTTTGAGTTATGCAATGAATCCAATGATCTCGTTCACTTTGATTTTATGTACTTATGCGCTTTCCTTGTTTTTCCTCACGGGATTAGTCTCTTGGTTAGGATATACCTTTTATAAGTTTAAAAAGATTAAATTGACAGAATATAATTCTAATAGGCAAAAGTGCATAATGAACTGGGGTTCAGGATTTATCAAAAGTAAGGTTACATCAGATTTTTTCAATAAAGCGTTTCCAGATTTCTCTAAAATCGAAAATGATAGAATTGGTGTGTTATTTGATGTTGAGATTCCTAATGTGCTCAAAGCAGAAAAGAAATTTATCAATGACAATTACTCGGAAACTAGAACACATTTTGAGATTGAAAAGATGTACCAACCAGTCAAAGATATTTGTAATTCTATATATGGAAAACTGGAGCTTTTAATTTTACATAATTTCTCCATAATAAAAAGTTCAATTCAAATTATTGGCGAATGCTCCTTTGATGATAATATTGGTACAGGACGATTTGCAGATGTTCGAAAGGCGAAAATTAACTTGGAGAGCAACTTAACTATGGTTGCAGTGAAGACACTTAAGGAACCATTGAAAGAATTGTCCTCATATCGAGCGATTGCAGTAGCTAAAGATCTCAGGTATGTTTTAAGAGAAAATTTTATCACTATATCGATGATGTTTTTTTTCAGTGAGCTATAGGAATTCGAAGATACCAAAGGGGCAGAAAAAAATCGTTAGTCGAAAGACAGACAAGACCATGGCCAACAAAATGAAACACAACATAAAACACACAACACTACACTGAAAACACGAACCCTACAAAAACCAGGGTGAGTTCGGGTGCTCCGGAAGGGTAAGCAACTCCTGCTCCACTCATTTTAGTAAAATCCCGGTAATATTTTATTTGCCTAGTGAATTAAAAATTTTAAAGACCTAAGATTGAAAATATCTGCTTCATACCTAGATTTTTTCTTTGAAATTTACTAAGAAAGAAAAAATTACGACAAAAGGTTTGAGTTCAAGTTTCCTTTTCTAAGCTTCCCATTTTTGTAGCAATTTTCCTACTAAGTGTGTCTACGGAGGTTATGGGTCGCAGTTGGTTCGATACTATCGCATCTTTTCCTATATATCAGAATTTCTAAAAAGAGAATTGTTGTTGCCACGTAAATTACTACAACAAGGATACGTACAATAACGTTTGAAATCGACCCTCTATAAATTTTATGTTCTTCATCATTAATTGGTTGATCAATATAATATCAGTGTATCTCAACTAATTATGAACCTGTTACCTGTAATTCAACAATGGGTTGACCTCTTCTAGGATGACCGTTTACCAGGATTAGAGTTTAATGATAACATGACGGGTATTGTGCACAGGACAGGAGATACTTACCCTCCAGAGCAACTGATCCAACTCCAGTTTTGACAACTAGTTCATGTGATTTCAAGCATATAGTTTTCACTATTTTAGTTTGTTTCAAATTTTGTCTTCTCTTTTTGAACTATGCGCCTTTGATCTCTCTCATAGGTATTCTACACTGCACTGTGTTGTAAATTGATTCGTAGAGTCCAAGCCTTTGTTCTTTTTGTTTTCATTTTGTCAGATTTGCTTTGAGTTTTCCTCGTCTCTTTGAACTAAGCATTTTTGTTCTCTTGCATTGGTTTTCTACACTGGACTTAACTTACCATTACCTGCCTTAGCAAAAATACCAGGCAATTGCTAAATGCTAAATATATTAACTAAAAATACTGGTTAAATAAAAATAATTTAATGAAAATTTTAAGTGGGGTGAATCAAATGTGGATTCTGAGAATTCCAAAAATCTGTTAGAATGCCTCAAATCAAGGTCCCTTTCCTCTTGCAATACAATCAAAACATTTGATTTTTTCACCCTTTATACTACTATTCCACATTCAAAACTCAAAGACAAATTAAGAGCCTTAATTATCCTCTGTTTGTTAAATGGTTAACAGAGATACAAATATTTGGTTCTAGGGAGGGATACCTTATTTTGTTTTTAACCACTCTGATTCTAACTAAAAGTTCTCTTAAGATGACATTTGCGGATTTTTTGATTGACAACATTTTTGTAATGTTTGGCGGACGGGATTTTCAACAGACTGTTAGCATTCAAATGGAGACGAACTGTGAAATCGTTTCGCCGATTCATTCCTTTATTCGTATGAAGCTAACCTCATACAGAACCTTCTACATAGAGCAGAAAAAAAGTTGGTTCAATCTTTTAGTTTCACGTTCTGCTATATAGATGATTCCTTTCACTGAATAACTCTAGATTTGGTGACTATGTTGACCGCATCTATCCCATTGAACTTGACATCAAAGATACTACAGAAACAGAAAGTTCTGCTTCTTACCTAGACTTACATCTAGAAATTGATCGTAAGGGCGGGTAAAGAACAAAACAACGACAAGAGAGATGACTTTGATTTTCCGATTGTAACCTTTCCGTTCATCTAGCAGCATTAAAGCACTTTGGAAGTTTTTCTGTTACCATCATAATTTGGTTGACTGGTACGAAATATCCATTTTACAAATGACAATGCATATTTTCCCACTGTCATGAATACAAATCCGTTCCTAAACCGGTTGTGACTAACATCGATTGTGACTATATACCAGATTTGACTACTGAGGAACACAACGGGTGCAACTAGTGGAGCAGGAATCGCTGATCCTTCCGGAGCACATGAACTCACACTGGTTTTTGTAGGGTTCGTGTACGTATGAGCTGAGATTGTATACGCCATACTCCGGGACAGCTGAAATGTTACTGCCAATAAACTGGAAGTTGACTATTAGAAGTTATCCTCTTTGTCATATAGTTCTGTGTGAAGCCTTCGTCTATTCTCAATATATAAAGTTTTAGGTATGGGGCTGATTTTAGATTTACTGATGTATCTTTTATTTCAAGCTTAGTTAGGTTTATGAGGATATGGTAATAACCGATCTATCGTTTATTGAGACAACATTTTATTTATAAAGGTAGCCGAAATAAGAGATTTCTGCTATCTTTTTTCCCTTGCTTCTATGATAGCTTGTGAAAGTCTGTCTAACCTAAGGACGAAATACGTCGGTGATGGGCAGATCACAATTAGTGCCCGTAAAAAGCGAATCGGTTGCGGTAAAACTCTTTCCCGTTGTCAATTAGAAAATGTAACATTTTTGGAATCTTTCTTTATTTGTTCTTTTATTTTGTGTTGCGTTTGAAGAATGTATGTTTTGAATCTGCTGAAACGATGTAGCGTCTTTTCAATTTGTTCCTAGAAAGCAAGTATGAATAAAATCTTTGATTAGAGAAATTCGTGTAGTTTTGCTGTATAAAGGGAAGAGAAAAGAGATTTTGTCCATCAGGTGTTGGAATTCTATAGTATCTACATCTGGTTTATGCCACTTCTTGCATAGCTTTTTGGCTGTTTGTAAGGACACTTTTCTAACTTAGGTATCCAATACAATAAAGAGGAAATTCCAAAGAAATAGAAATTATCAATTATCAAAACACGAGACAGTGATCCATTTGTAGCAGAAATACATCATATTAAAAAAATAGGAAAGTACCGGATTTTATGTACTAATAAACTTTGGTTAAAATGGAACACCGTTTCTGTACCATATATCCACAACCCATGACAAGTGCAGTAAAATTCAATAAAATGCATAAAAGCTCAACCAAATGATTATTGTCGGCCCTCAAATATTCAACGAGTCTGATCATTAAATTATCCCCTAATCCTGGTCAGTGGTGTGTCCAAATGACTTGAAAAGAAATGTATAACCTGTTCTACTTTTTGTTCAATATATAAACAACTTATTTTTTCATTTTTAGAAATCTTGAGCATCCAAACATACTTAAATCCTATGGCGTGTCTTTCACCAAGGATCTTGGAGGAAAATATCTCCAGGTGTTCCTAGAGCTTTGTGATGAAAACTTGGAAGATATTTCATTTATTAAACAATCGCCATCACCTTGTGGAAGATACAAGAA
>JAULBM010310688.1:0-14133 GCA_032357055.1 Geukensia granosissima | reverse complement strand
AAACGACAAAAACACAACACTAAAAACTAAAAAACAAATGAACAACATGGACCCCACCAAAAAACTGGGGGTAGACTTAGGTGCTCCGGAAGAGTAAGCAGTCTCTGCTTCTTGCAGGACACCCGCCATATAGCTCATGTCAAATCAGGTTAGTTATAACATACGCGAACAAAAAATCAAGATGACATTAAAACCCAACAGAGTAATTTTTTTGTGATATATTTGGCTCAAGATCTTCAGATGTCTATGATTTAATTATAAAAATCAGATTCTGAAATATGGTTTAAAAGAGGTAGAAAGTAACAAAAGGCCAATTTTATACCAATTGACCTCTACGATAGTAAAAACATCACATGTTTGACAGGAATAAAACGACGCAAGTAGGGCAATAACAGATGAGTTCACTTGGTTCACAAATCCAATATGTGTATTTTTGTCGAACAGGAGCATTTTAGTCATTTGATACAATAAAGGCCGACAAAACCAATACGGTCTAACGGTATTTCAAGGGAAAATATTCACAATAAAAAGCTTTTGTCATTGACATTTTAAAGCCACGGAAATCAAAACCACGAAATGCATGAAACAACATTGTTTCATTACCATTACGAAATAGCAATGACTTTTTTACACCATACTATTATTCATGCACATTTCATGTTTTTTGTTTTCACATTAAACCATCTATTTAATGATGGAAAAAGACATAAATGTCGAAAAGAAGAATTTATTACAATAAACTCTGAAAAAGTTATCATTTATCACTTTAACTCTTTTCTTAAATTGTAAGTTATGTAATTACGATGATTGCTTGTAACTTACTGTGTGTTTCGAAGACTGCTTGACGTAAATTGTTTAATGATCAATGATGTAAATATGTAACAGATCATTATAAAGCATTAGTTTTAGATAATGTGAATTTCTCCAATTTTCGAATCCTGTTATTTTAATCTATATAATTTCGACCAACAAAACTAAAAGTTTTCTAATCTGTTTGTGTTTAACTGGTGTTTTACGTCAAACAACACCATTCAGCAGAAGTTATAAGTCTCAAGTCGACCATGGTATGAATGACTTCTTAGCAGGATTTTGTTTTTTAACTTGTGATTTTTAAAAAAAAATTTAATTATTGAAATAAAAATCAACACAATGCTTTGAATTTTTAAGAGGATTAAGTATGGTTTTCAAGAATAATAATTAATATGTGTAAGGTTGTATCATGATTTGGTTGACCGGTACGTAATATCCATTTGACAATATAGCCACTGTTTACATATCCTATACCAGTTGGAACTAACATCGATTGAGACTATACACTTGCTTTTTCTTCTAAATAACACGACAGGTGCCACTAGTGTTTACCCTTCAATTAGCACCTTTTTGTAGGGCTCGTATTTCTCCAGCTTTAGATCTCAGTGTAGTGTTGTGTGTTCCTCATTTGTCTTTCGATTCATTTTGGAGGCCATGGCCTTGTCTGCCTTCCGACTTAACTATTTCTGTCTGCCCTTTGGTATCTTCAAATACCTCTTGTATGTTTTTTGTTTGTTTTTTTTTAATAAACATAGGTAAGAAGATTTAACAAATTACTCGAAACAATTTTATCACATTTATGAGGAGTTGTGCGATTCCTTCCGGATTTGTCACAAATTGATACTCCTGGTATTGACATCTTGATTTCACATCGATTCTGACATTGAGGACTTCACGATGGGTGTTGCGCACACAACAGGGGATGCTTACCCCCCTTCAGGCGCATCTGATCCCACTCCTGTTTCGTAAAGAAAATCATGGATTTCAAGCCTTTGTTCATTTTGTTTTCGTTTATCTTTTAGTTTTTTTTTTGTTTTTTTTTTTTTTATTTGTCTGGTGTCTTTGACCTATTCATTTTTGGTCTCTCACATGGGTATTTTACCATGGACTACACATAAAATGGGTTTTCTACACTGGACTAAACATAAAATAAAATATTCTCATTAGAATTTACTTCGATATATGAGATTTTTTTGTCATGAATATTTACACCATATCCTTTCTTTCTATTAGGTTAACCCAAGTTGTATATGTATGTTCAATTTGTATATTATGTATAAGTATTTCTTGGAGTAAATTTTCATCGGTAACAGTAGAACTAAAACAAAGAAAACCTAAGATCCACAGCTGGCAGAAAAGTACTCAAATCGAAACAAATCGACATTGTCAGTCAAAATAATGCGAAACAGACAACTATAACGCGCGATCCATTTTTAGACCTGTCCGTAATTTCAGTATTTCTGAATTTTGATAAAGAACGCCAATTTGTCAAAATTAGTAAATGATAAATTTCATGACCAACAACTTGGTCAGTAAATATTCTCGTAACCTCTGGTCTAATTAAGTAATTTCTTAGCATTTTCATTTTATTTAATCAATTTATATGTTCAATAAGACTGTTGTAGAAGCGTTTTTGGCAGAAAATTGTGTTGCATTTATAGAGATTATTCAGTACAAAAAATATAAAATAAAAGGTATCATCAACTTTTTATTTTTAGCCAATATCTTGGGCCAAAATGTGCCTTTATGACCTCTTCCATTAATAAATAACAAGCTGTTTTAGACCCAATCTAGATAATTATAATATCTTTGCTCATCTGTATTTTCTGTTTTCTACATGGACTGACTGGTGTAGGATCTTCAGAAAAAATATTAGCAACCTCATATTTATCATATTTGGACTATTTTTAACCCACAATACCCCAATAATAATGATAATAAGCATCTGACCAGATCTGATTAAAAATGAAAAACATATTTGTCTGATTTTGTTATTGGGTACTAAATATGCATAAATCTAACAAAAGCAAACTTTACGGTGTTTTCCTTTTAATTTTAAGAAAATCCAAAAATCGAACCTTTGAATCATGTTTATAAACACAGTGCACACGGCTTGTGTTGCATAGATTTAATTCTGGTGAGTTTCGATACTCCTAAATTGACGAAATATT
The DNA here is from genome assembly GCA_032357055.1 of Geukensia granosissima. Taxonomy (NCBI): domain Eukaryota; kingdom Metazoa; phylum Mollusca; class Bivalvia; order Mytilida; family Mytilidae; genus Geukensia; species Geukensia granosissima. The sequence goes on along the minus strand of JAULBM010310688.1, from coordinate 11,152 downwards.
CACTAGCCGCCTGCTGGTGAACAAATCGGGTTGTCGACACTTTTAAGGTTAAACATTTCACCAAAAACCTATATAAATCACAAAAACATAATCAGGTTGAATGAACCATACCTGTTCGTTCCAAAAGTGACTTCAGGTTTACAATATGACAATAAAAAAGAATCCACAAACTTCGAAATTTGACGTTCGTATAGATGGTTGCCATTTCCAAACCGGAAGAGAAGACTTGCAATGGCCAAATAACTGGGTTGCAAACAGCTGGTAAAACACGTTCAAATTATGGACCAAATCAATATCCGGACGCCTTTATTTTCGTTTTTCTCCCAAAGTAACCCAAACGAATCATAAGCGAGAATGACAGATATGACTATGCATTGTGCATATAGGACACAGAAGATAAAATTATTAATTCTTCCTGGAAGCAAGAGAACCGACACACAAAATGAGGTCTTTTAACTTAAATGTATAGATTACCTAATATATGTTTTTAAGAAATATGTAATTAGAAGTAAAGTTCCTAACTTTTAACTCTTAGAGGATTATCATTCAAATTTCTACTTTTCAATAGTATAATTATCACATTTTTATTTTTGTGTTTATGTTTTACTTATTATCACTATTTATCACTTATTTCATTAAATGGTCCCAAATGTCTAGTGCAATATTTTATGCATATTCAGGATGTGAACATATTAGCGATGAGTGATGATGAATGAACCTTGAATTGTACTAGACCGACATGCTGATCCGGATTTTTGAAGTTCTAGGTCACGAAGGCAACAATCCACAGGAAGAATTACCACTTTACCAACACAAATAGTTCTGACTCTGGGCCGACCAGTCTTTGCTTTTATTCCCAAATGCTGTGTGCTTACCGGAGAAGCAGCAAATATCAATTTTATTGTCTTTATTTTGACCCGGTTTGGGATCAAACCCACGACCTTCCGAAATCGAGCCGAGCACGCTTACCATTACACCGTCGAGGCGCTTATAACTTATTCAAGATCTCAGCAGTGTTAAGTTACACTACACTGCATTAAATCCCATTTAAAACCTAGGAGTATCTAAATTAATTATAGTTCCTAATTTCACTCTCAATGAAACTATCAACTGTATCTGTGTATTATTGCGCCAGTTTTTAAATGTGAAATGGAAAATATGTAAAGAAAAACAATAATTCCAAAATTATTGAAATTGGTGACATAGTTTGTCTTTTACGAAATTCAAACGTGATGCTAATATTGTATACATATGTATATTGCGCCAGTTTTTAAATCTGAAATGGAAAATATGTAAAGAAAAACAATATTAACAATATTATTGAAATTGGTGACATAGTTTGTTTTTTACGAAATTCAAATGAGATGCTAATATTGTATAAATATGCATATCAAATGTCCATCAGCCAAAAATTTCTGAAATGACCTGCCGTGTCTTGGCTATACGCTTTGCCTTAGTCATAGCACATGAAGTGAACATCAGAAAAATATTTTCTTTGCAAAAATCTTATCATGTTTGCCTTTAAATTTTCTTTACTGTATTTTAACCTTGAAATTCTAAATCGGTTCTGACAAGTCATGTTCACGAAACATTTTATTTTCAATGAACAAAATTTTTTGAATATTTTTTTTTCACCAATAGATTAATAAAGACATCAGAGAGAATATCAATATTTGTAAAAAAAAAGATTAAATGTGGATCTGAATAAATTAAAGACTAATGGTTTTACTTGCGATTAAATAAAGTGTTTTTAATATTTTGTAAAGTTTCTATATGTTTACATGCAAAGAAACCACACTACAGACGCACAAAAACATTCGTTAACAAACAATTACATATCGGTACAACTCCTTGTCTCATTAGCTGAAACCAGGAGATGAACGATTAAATTACAAATTACAATGTTAAGTATATACAGAGAATACAAAAGTTTTAGCATATTGAGCATTTCTAATGTATTTGGCAAAAATATCTCAAGGTAACATATGAAGTTGGAAAAGGTGATAATTTTATCATAATTCCCATGGAAATAATTAGAGGTACAACAATATAGCAATTTTTTTCACATAAAGTATGTCATTTTAAAACATCCATTCATATTTATTCAATGTGAAACGCTGATATTTCAGCACTATTTAAATTTTTATATGTACAAAGATCTTAATTTCCGAAACAGAGGGTATAGTACTTCCTTCTTCAGATGTACAAAAATAGGTGATATAGCATGATTGTCCATGAGACAGCCATCCACCAAGTTTAACTTCTACAGGTCCCATTATGGCCTTTCAAGATGAACCAGAGTCAATACCATAACGGAAGCTGTAAAAGGCCCCGAAATACAAATTCTAAAACTATATATAAAACACGACAATCGACCTAATCTTAAGCAAAATGGTGAACATATAACAATAGATGACCAACAAAACAACAACAACCACTGGGCTACAGGTTCCTGGCTTGGGACAGGCACATTATTATGTGGCGGGGTTAAACCGGTTGGTGAGTGCTCAACCCTCCCCTAACCTTGGACAGTGGTGTGACAAAACAACAATAAAAAACACTATAAGATCATGTGGATTTTCACAACTCTGCAATATATACGTTCGCCGCCATTGATTGCCTAAATTGAGACGTCAAAATAATTATGACGCCAATAAATTATTGCATCATAACCAGGTTTCCATTGTATTGACCGCCAGAGAGGAAGCGCCCAAAATGGCGCAACCACCAATGGCAGAAACGACTACTGGAAGTGCAACTGAAAGCTAAGAGTTCCTGCCGTCAGATATTCCAAGGACCTCGAATTCTTCAATTATATTTAGTTTTATTAGAGAACTGAAAACTGTGTTTACAGGTTATATAAATCTTTAACGTAAAAAACTACATGAGCACTCAACAGATTAGAAAATGGAGAATGAAAAGTTTGAAGACGCACAACCTTGCTAGATATAATTCAATGTCTAAAGCCACAAAAAAAAAAAAAAAAATGGTATTAAAAAAATAGGACACGACGGATCAGCTCTATTCTGGAGAAAAGTAGTTTGTTAGACTTTTCATATCTTGTAATGTAGAAAGATTCCAATTAGCGACCAGCAAAATAAGAATTGTACACCTGATGTTTGATGCTCAGTCTGTGTTGGATTAGCTCGTGACACTGATGACTTGTATTTTTTATACAATCCATGACGATAAACAGTTTTGATGTCGAAAGATAGAGGTTTACCAATGTAACAAATATGGGAAACGCGTCTCTTGCGGTATTTCCGTGCAGGCACATTGAAACCATAACATAGCATAACATAACGAAGATCCGAACGTATCAAAAACAAGCCGAAATAGGCAGTCGAATCCTGCGGATAGGAACATCTCCCATGTGGAATACAAGGAATGGAACGAAGCCTCCTCCGTAATTTTTTGCTTTCAGAATAAAAATTATTAACGATAATTCTTTTAAAGCAATACGTTGTTAAATTTGTATTTGTACAAATCTGACGATTGTGCCTGTAAATACCCAAGAGACCTCTAAAATGAAATCTACCCATTGGTTTCTATATACGGGTTTACCAAGGTGAAACAAATATGGGAAATTAAAAAATGTTGGATACGTATTTCAATGGATTTTCAGCAGCATTTAAACAAAAGCACAGAAATACCAAGATTTAAGATTTTAATTTCATGAGAATTACGGAGTAAATGTGTGCAAATACAGAAAAGAAAAGAAAGCATATTTGAGTATCGAATTTAACAAAATAGTTCAAAATACAGTGTCTCACGAATTAAGATTTACTTTTGATGAGGAAAACGGAAAATGAAACGTTCATAAGAATCCTTACAAATATTTATCATGCGATCAAGTCACATTTCGGTCATTCTTCGAAAACAATTATCTTGGGTAAACGTTTGATTATAAGCATATAAAATGCTCTTAATTTCTATCTATGCGATTAAATTCCATGAAAGAATAAAGCTGTTTGTCTAATTGTCTTCGCAAAGTTGAGGCCTTCCTAAGGTAAAAAAGCAAGATAATCATATTATGTCGACTAACGTGGTTATGAACTTATTACTGACTGATGATGAAATTTCGGTGGCTTTAAAAATCAATTACATTAATAAAACCGATGTAAACTTCCTAATTTACTTTTGTGAACTGATTGCATTTGTATAATATCGAGGTTCATGTAAGTCATCTGCAATTATTCGATAAATTTCGATTTTTTATGATTTGCACCGCCTTAACACATTTGTTTATACTTATATCGGTCTGAATTAAAGTACAACTGATGGGGAAAATTTAGTACGATTGTCATACTAGAAATACCACAGTATTTGCCTGCTTCAGATCAACTTCTTAAATATTGGCAAATCTACAAATGTATTTTTGATAAGACTGGGCTATTTTACATTCCAGCCCTAAAATGCTGACCATGTGGAGAAAACAAAATGCTGTATAGTTCACTGCTTTGTACCTTGATTTTGGCTGTTTATTTCTTACATTGTACTGGCTGGTGACCCTATCTGCACCCGAGTACCCATTCGCACCAATGCAACAAGTAAAAAAAACTGGTTAATATTATTTTAAACAACAAACTGCTATCTAACACAGATATTTTTCTTTACAAATCACATTTCTTTATACTGAAATATGTTTTTGTTAAAGAGAAAATTGATATATGGCGTTAATGGGTACCTCGCGAGATAGAGACATCCGCCAGTATACCTTTTGAATTCGGATCTTTTTCCTTTAAGTTTTATAAATGAGATATTTTACAAGAAGTAATGAAACCACATAGCCAATAATTAATCATCCAATGAAATTCATTTTGTGTTTCAAATTAGTTTTGGTTTTGTAGAGCTTAGACCAACGGTAAATGGCTCGTTTAACAGCCTATCAGTACTTAATCATTTACAAAGTTGAAAGCGAGGCTGAGTGGTATATGTAGTTTTTTTAAATCCACCTGTACAGATCGCTGTAGCCTATCACCTTTACGGCATGAGTTCTCGTCTGACTTTTGTACTATACAAAAAAGGGTTGAGTTTAACTCGCACCGCACGTGATTAGGTTTGTCAGTTGCCGGCCAAACATCGGTGGTTCTCTCCGGGTACTCTGACTTCCCCCATTAGTAAAACTTACCGCCGCGATATGACTGAAATATTGTTGAAAGTGGCGTTAAACCCCAATCAAACAAAAAAACTAACCAATATAGTTGAAAAGTTCAGCTATCTTGTGGTGTCACGCATTATGACCTGACTAGTTAACAAGTTTGTCAGCATCTAAAAATTATTTTTATACCTCAGTATATGTTCTCTATACTTAATGTTATAAAGAAAAAATTACTATTTTTCGATTTATTTGAATCTGCCATTAAATAGTTTTTAAGACTATTAACCGGTTAATAGTTCCGATGATTATTTACCGGTGACCTCTCCAAATACATTCGAATCTCCAATCCACAGCGAAAGAGTATATTATAGTGCGCATTGACCTCTACATATAATAGATATCGATTTTTTGTTGTTGTTTTTCGGAATAATAAAAAAACAGTTATTCGGGAATTACCCATTTTTTTTTTCCTTCGCGTCGGGAAATAGTATAAATTGATATTTCACTCACTGCCATTAAATAACTGTATAATATTGAAATAATTACAAATGCTGTCTTCGGTTTCTGTTTTTTTTTCAGAATAGGCAAATATTTACCTAAAGGAATACCGATAAACTATAGTAATGCTTATGAGAATATTTGTCTGAAAACATAATTATCAATGTTTTATATACATATGCTGTATTTATATAATTGTTTGTCTTTGATTTTAATGCTTTGTTACAGGTACATTTTAATATTATTTTCAGAAAGAATAGTATTATTTTACCCATACACGATTTTTTATTTCGGGCGATTTAGAGCTTTTCACAATGATCCGTATTGCACCCTTGATTGAAGCATTGTGGAGACATCTAGTTTTTTTAAATTTGTACATGTGTATGTTTTTCAAGGACCAACCTCTTTCCAACAGCATTCGAACCGAAATTTTTAATTTTATTTATGAGCTGCTACCTAATTTGTCCTACATTCATTCGATAATTTTTTGTCCGACATCTTTCTGTTATTTTTTTTTCTACACCCTTTTTGTTAACTTTGTCCGACATCCTTTTGTTAATTTTTTTCCCATATCCTTTTGTTGATTTTTTTGGTCTGACAACCTTTTGTTAATTTTTTGTCCTATATCCATTTGGTACTTTTGTAAGGGGTAGGCCTGGCGTCTCACAGAAGGCTTACTACATTCTCTGAGTTCGTGACCAGGTTACCCCGGGATTCAAGGTGACGTACATATCACACACGGAATGGTAGCTAAGTAAATCTGAAAATACATAAATATGATGAATATTACACTTGAACAGCAATTCCTCTGGATAAAACTAGCCGTTTTAACGATTCTGTCACAATGCATGATATTCCCCTTGCACACAATGGTGTCGCATGGAACGTTCACTTAACCCTTAAAGACACAATAAGCACAGGGATCGAATATTCCCTTAACCCATTAAACGGCCTTTCCATTACACGATGGAATTATATTCCCTCAACTCCACAAAGTTGCAACATGCACAACGACTGAATATTCTCCCGACCAACACACGGTCCAAATCCCTTACCCAAACAAGGTATCACAAAGTTCCAATGCCACAACTGTTCACTTGTTAACATTCACTGGAGCACTTAAAATCTCACAACGAATTCCATGCACTATGATCAACACACTGGCCCACTATTTTATTCCTTGCAAATATTTATTGCCAACACACTGGCCACAATTAATCCCTAGAACAATTCATAGTTGATATGTACTCACAAAATCTCAAGACATTTCCAGAGAAGTTACTCTGGCAATGGCCTGTACATAACTGACAAAGAATGCGGTGGCTGATGATAATTAACGCCCTACACAGCAAATGAATGCACTCAGTCGGACGGTCCCTGGAGAAACTTATGGTATTGTTGTAACTTCTTTGTCGTTGGAAATGGTGTTGTTATAATCTGGTAAGGAGGCTCAGTTGAGTTGGTATAACTTTTCGACGTTCTATGTCGTTGTTTAAGTTTTCGTCGATGGAGGTGACTTTCTGTATCTTGTTGGATTTGCTTCGATTACAACGGCACTTTTAAGGACCACGGTGCAGAGCAGAGCAGACTGGTTCCGCTGTGAAGTGATTTCCATGGCCGCGTCCTACCTCAACACACTACAGCAAAGCTGGTTGCCTGTGGGCCACTGTGTTGAGGGCGATGTAAGGAGTTGGTCATTACTTCATGACTCCACGTTGTAATAAGGTGGAAGTTCCTGCTCGGCAGCACGTGTTGCTGCTTAGATGGCAGTTACCTGACTGAATAATGGACCAAGATCGCCAAATCTAACAGGTTTATACACTGTCGTTTTAGAAGAGCCCATTATGTCATTTTATGGTACTAAGGTAAGTATTTCCCACCAAAGATATATCAAGTCCATTGTCAGAAAAAGGGGTGTTTATATTTGGTGTTCCGTATCAAAGAAGGAATATATTATTATAACTGCAGTTCAAACTGTTAAGTATACTTTTAGCTATACTAGACAGTAAATTCCGAAAACTTACATTCATGATGCTTCCGTTATTACGTTATTACTAGAGATATGTACTTAATTAGAAGTTATTACTTGAGATATGTACTTAATTAGAAGTGAAAGTAGGAAATCAATAATTATCAGCACTGTTCTAATTTATATTTTAACGGGATGTAACAATTCTTAAGGATATTTATTATTGTCTTGAATATAATCCATAAGTAAGTAAATGGCTTGTTTTCTTTGCCTATTAAAGAAATTTTAAACCTGCATCAAGCCAGATGTGTTTTTCCATTTTTATTAAACATTGGTAATTTTGTATTTCAATTGGTATCGCAGCTTAAGAGAACTAAGTTTGTTATCAACTGATTTTGGATTTTGAACTAGCTAAAATAATCAGCAAGTACTTTTTCCAGGTCATGCATTTTGTTGTCTCTTGTTTTATTTGTTATTATCTTCGTATTAGGTTTTAAGTTTAAAATTTAAATCTGGTGCAGCTGGTTTTATAAGTTTTATTTTATATTGTACCTTCAAACCACTGTCTAAGGTAAGCGGAGTGTTGATTACCCACAAACATATTTTACCCCGACACATTCTTTATGTGTCCCTCTCATATGAAAATGAAAAGAAATAGGGTAAACGTCAGAGAATCTGCGCTCCAACGATGAGAAAAACAGAATATTTTCAAATTTAGAGGTCTCCACAAGGCCTTAAACAAGAATGGAATAGAACTTCTAGTGAAAAGCTACAAGCCGCTTAAAAATCGTAAATGCGTAAAATAAAATTGCCCTTACATGCATATCATCAAAATGTCTCTCATGGTTATAACAAAGACAATCGTACTACATCTTCTCTTTCATTTATAAACGACACTGAGGTCGGCCATGGTATAAAAAACGACATTTGTTTTTTCCGCCGGCAGGTAAAACCCTTGCTTAAGGGGGGTCCGTTCGTTAGGCAAAATGTATAAATTCTCAACAAATTCGTTAAGAGGTCAAGTTAGACAGTCCGTTCAGTCTTGGAGGAATACCATTTTTCAACACGTGAAGAACTCTTTCAAACAGCTCGTAATGAGTAGTCGTTGGTGGCAGTTGCTTAGGTTAAATAAACACTACCAATTTGGCTTTCTGTGGCTTGAAAATTCTCCAAGCCAACCCAATTTATATTTATTGGTTTATTACTTGTTCTCGTCCTGAATATGCACGAGATCGTTGCCGCATGACCTTAAGCAACAGTCACTTAATGAATCCTTACTGAACGAGTCTAGCCTAAGTAACATTTTGAACTGGTTTTTTTAATATAATTTGTAATAAGATGCCTTTTCAAAGACTTTTTTTGTATTTTAAAACTGGATAGTACACTTTGATTATTTGCGAGAAGAAGTACCTTCATATTAATTTTATATATTATTCAGTCAATATATTAATATATAAATCTTATCAGGATTTTATCGCTTGAGGATTGTTGTTTATAAAAAGTCTTCCTGCTGTCTTGACTTCGATTTCGTAGCTATACCGGTTTTGATGACCACCGATTGTAATTAATATAGATATTGGCGATATGGCACTATTTTCTATGACCAGCCATCAAAAACGATTGTTACTTACTTCTCGCTTTGATTTTTTATCAGGATTTTGTTGATTAAGGGTGGCAGCTGACAAGAAAGCTACTGAGCCAGGGGTTTCTCAGTTAATGAGCAGAGTCATCACTTCGGAAGTTTTTAGGTCGGCATCATTATTTGATTGACCTCCACAAAATATCTATTTCGCAAATGACAATGGATATCTTCTCTTTGTCGTGAATACAATTCTTTTTTTATACCGGCTGTTACTAGCATCAATTGTGACTATACATCGGTTTTGTGTACTGAGTAATTCGACGGTTTTCACTAGTGAAGCAGGAGTTGCTTACCTTGTATTTTGGACTATACATTTTTGATCTTTCTCATAAATTTTCTCACTTTAATTTTGTGTCGAAGCAGTGATATATCTATTTCGTTTATATAAAGTATGGTTTTTGCATAGAAATAACCATCGTATTTATGATATTTTAATCAACAGTTAATCAACAGTTGTTCATTCAAGTTCAACAGTTAAGTGTGTAATTTAAAACTGAAAGACAAATGTGTTTCACAATGAACAAAAGAATTTACTTCACGTCCCGCAAGTTTCTTCTTGTCGAACCGTGAACGTTTTTATCATCTGATACCATAAATGCCGACGAAAATTTTGCGATCTCATGGTACTTTTAGGAAAAATATTCACAATTTACAACTTTTGTCATAGTTCTTTTTAAACAACGTTAATTAAGCCCACGGAATGAAATATTGTTTTCATTACCATTACGAAATACCAATGACCTTTTTACACATACTATTGCATAACTGAAAATATCTATGCATATTTGTTTTCACCATGGTAGTTCAACCATCTATTTAATGATTGTAGAAAGACATAAATGAAGAAAAGAGGAATGTATAAACATTAACTCTAAAAAAGTTATCATTTATCACTTTAACTCCTTTATTTTATTTTAAGTGATGTAATCACGATGATTAATTTACTTTCTGTTTCGAGGACTGTTTGACGTAAATTGTCTGATCATCAATGATGTAATTATAACAGATCATAATACAGCGTTAGTTTTAGATAATATGAATTTCTCCAATTTTCGAAATCTATTATTTTAATATATAAAATTTAATCCAAAAGAAATAAAATTTTTGTAATCTGTTTGTGTTAAACTGGTGTTTTACGTCAAACAACACCATAAAGCAGAAGTTATAAGTCTCTGGTCGATCTTGCTATGATTTACTTTACACCAGTATATTTGGTATTCGACCTTCTGATTTTTAAAAGATTTAAGTTATTGAAATAGAAGTCAAGCCAATGCCTTGAATTTGTAAAAGGGATCAAATGTTGTCTCAAGAAATATAGAACAATGGACTGAAATTATCATCAGTGTCTCAGCAAGCCCGCAATATTATAAAACACGTGCTAACAGCAGAATATTTGGTTTTAGCCTTCTGATTTTTAAAAGATTTTTATTATTGAAATAGAAATCAAGTCAATGCTCTGAATTTGTAAAAAATTAAATTTGAATCCGAGAAAAATAATTAATATTTGAGGTGCGACTAACATTATGTATTGTTAGTATATCAAAATAGGAGATGTGACATGATTGTCCATTAGACAGCCACCCACCAAGTGACAGTAGAATTCAAACTTCTACATTTAATAATGAACTTGAGTGTAAGAGATAAGAATTAAATATCCGGAAGTCTGTATCACAACTACAACAACATAACAGTTACAAATCACTTCAACATGTTGAGCAAAGGAAAAATGTTATCCGTTTTTCCTCAAACTATAATAAATAACATTATAGTCAAAATGGAAATGGAACTGCCAGTCAAAATGTTTGCCCTATGTTGAATTAATATGTTGAATTTGTCGATGCTGTATGCGTGATTTCAGGAATATCTTTTCATTGATAGCATTAGATCTTAGACACAGGATATCCAATTTCCAAACCTAGAGGAAAAGTACTCAAAGCAAAAC
>JAULBM010310677.1:0-14134 GCA_032357055.1 Geukensia granosissima | reverse complement strand
ATAATTACATATAATAATATAAGGATTTTTCTTAACATTTGACAACCCTTAATTGATAGAAATTCATGGCCAAGTTAAAATCAATTTTTAATATGAAATTCGCTAGTTTAAAAGTACAGTTGACTTTGCACTTCAATATTATAAAAAAAAACAACCATAAATTAACTGAAAACAGCTTTTGTAAATCGAGTTTTTCAAGGAAACAATTAATATATATACTATTCATTAGGATGTTTATTGGTGAAAAGGTTATGCTCATTAATTTCAATGATTTGCTGTTTGATTGTAATGAGCAGAAATTTATCAATTAGTGTCAATGACCACATTTTTATAACGTGAGTATTTTCAAAATTTTCTGCCCAGAAATTCATTAATATATTACATATTATTATTATATTACATTTTAACAATTGAAGTCGAGTTGACACTTTATTTTTAAACAATAAGTCTCCCTTTTTCAAATTATAAAGTTACCGATCTGGCTCTGCACGAACTCTTTGAACTCTAATGTCCAATTGGTAAAGAGTTCCTCATTCGATATTTGAATGTCGAATATGATTTATGGGAATAATGAACCAACTCGACCTTTCTAATTTAGCATTGGTAATATTTCAGTAGTTTTAAGTGTTTTCTAAATTAAATGTGATACTTTGATTGTTTCATTTAAATAAAATGCTGCCAAACCTGAACAATTTTTTGTAAACTCGACATTAGTAAATATTTGCAATGCAATCATTTCATCTGATGAGGTATTCAAATAAATTGGTGTTAGTATTGATTTGATATTTTATTTAGATCATCATATCAAAAACGTTTACCAAAAGGCTTTTCAGCAGCTTAATTTTAAGCATGTTGGTTAAAATTAATTAGGCGCAACAAACTTACACTTTTTTATACTCATACTATAGATATGAAAAAAATCAATCTTAGTCCACTTTCTTGTCATTTTTATTCAGATACACACACACAGAAGTTGATAAGTTTTATGAGAGAAAGAGAGCCATTTATTTGTATATTCTGATTTTAATACTTATATGAAAACTCGTAACTTACAGCTGAAATTCGTACTAGAATTTAAATGGTCCTCGCCTCTGCTGTATTGTCCGATTTGTAACAGAAAAGCAACACAAGTATAATTTCAGATATTTAGATAAATAACCGATTTCACATACGAACTAAACCAAGTATAGAAATATTTTTGTATTATGCACATGTATTATAATATTGGCTAAAACCAGGATTTCGCGACTGTTTTTAAACAGAAATAATCTTATAGATCGTTTTGGAATTTAAAAGTAAGTTTAAAATATCATTGCAAGCTTATGTTGTATTAATAAATTTCACTTGTCTTACTATGAACAAACCTTTTTTTGGATTGATTTGATAACGAAACATTTAATGTTTTGTCCAACGCAAAATTCTTCCAAAAGAACGAAAAAAAAAAAAAAAAACGGCGTATATATGTTGTACTAGGTATAATTTATTTTACAAGATCAAATTCAAATCCTTACAAAAATACAGTTCTTATACTTTCCACATTTCTTTCTATTTTTGCAAAAATAATAGAACAGGTCTTACTGTGTAACCACGTTTGACCATTGTGATTATTTATAGATGTTTGATAATATGCTGTTATATATGAACGGTAAAACGTTTCTCGCTCTCAAACAACACATCACAGTCTGTTTGTCATATCGTAACAACACATCACAGTCTGTTTGTCATATCGTAAAATCCAACAAGAAAGTAATAATAGAGATGTTCTGTAGTAATTTGAAATAATCCCACGATGAATATGTAAAGAGGTAAACGATTAATTCATAAATCCAACACAGTAAAAAATAAATTCAGAATTGTTTTCAAAATCCTATTTTCGAACAAAATTCCAGTATATATATATTTGTTTCGTCATGTCTACGTTAACAACAGTAAATAAAGCTATGCTTCAACTGAAAAATAAAACAATTGATATTGTTCAAATAATTTGTTCACTAGCCGAACTTAAGACTCATATCCCTGTATAACATATGTAAGTTTCGTCTACTCATAATTGAATCTCGTCATCTTTTGTGAACCGGTCGCCTGATTTTTACGACGACGACTCTTGTATGCGCAAACCTTCGTTAACCATTGTAACTATATCTTTATTAATAAAGAACAAAGCAAATTATGTCTTTGTACCATTGATACTTGTTTCTATTTATCAAATTTTAATCTCAATATAGAAAACACAAAAAAAAATGACTGAAAAGAAACACGAGCTTGTGATATGTATTTACAAATTACTCTGGACAAAAATTACCCTACGGCAATTTTAAGAATTTTGACCATGGCATTATTTGCATTTTTCAAATGTTTATAAAAATATTTAGCAGGGTTCCACAGTTTTTGTAACTTATTTATCATGTGTGTATGCCTGGCACTTTCAGATTTATACTTTACAGAAAACTGATCTACCATTCAAGTATTGCTAAATATTGAAAATTAAATACCACAGCATGCCTAATAATAAGATCATGCGACTCATGTATCCTATTATATGGTAAGAACACAGAATTATAGTTTATTTGTTTCCTAGCAGAAAGAACTGAAGAGCTACTGAAAATGTAGTTATTTATAAAAACTTTCAAAATTGTGATAAAATGTCTGTTTGTAGTTTATAACATGTACGTTATATGTAGTTTTTTTTACATGTATTTTATATGTAGTTTTCTACTTACTTTCTGCACTCTTGAGTTGATGTTTCATTGAATATGCTGGAGACTCGTTTTCGATGATGTCTTTAGCTATTTGATAATTGCCTGGACCGGGTGTGTCCTCAACACCTACATATTACAACAGATTTGCTAATAACAATACTTCCAAAATATCATTGGTTTTTATTCGTGAATTGAAACAATAACAAATTCATTTTTTCTAAAGAATCATTGGATGAATATGCAGAAATTACAAAAGCTGTGGGTTGATTAATTATCAAACGAGGTTAGTGCAGTATTATCAGCAAAAATACACATCTTTATATAGTAGAGGAAAGACAGTTGATACCAGTTTTTGTAACTGTCGCCTGCTTGATTTGATAATAGGTCTAGAATCTTGACCGTCTAGTATAATTTCTTGTCACACAAGATGATTACTTCCAGCATTGATTTTACTATAATATGTTCGTAAAAGCATACCGTCACACAACATGATGGCTGCAACATTGACTTTACCGTAATATGTTCGTAAAAGCATACCTTTGGAAACATAATTAAGGGATTCTGGGTAAGATGGTCTTGTTCGCTGTCCAACAGTGTATGCCGGGTCTTTCTTCATGTTGGCTGTCGACAACATGTAATCTCCAGGGCCAGGACGGACGGGCTCTGTAACAACAAATTTGAAATTTCTACGATATTTGTAATCATTCTTACAAAAGGCATTTGAGTGTTATTATATATTTTAAAAGTTATTCAAAATGGGGATTGGTAAACGAAATTGAATCAAATATACGATATAAAGTTAAAATGGCTGACTAAAAATACAAAAAGTAATACGATTTTGTTTCAATAAAAACCAAAGTCTTTGAAAGTAAAGATACTTTCAACAAACAGGAGGAAGTATTCGCAAGCCAGTGCAGAGCACTTGATTCCCAGTGCGCTTGTGTCTGGTGAATGGTAGTCTCATACTCCTCAATATAACATAAATCAGCATGTCGCTATTATGTTATTAAATCAGGTGTTAGGCTGGTATTTTTTTCATATTGCATTATTTCAAAAAGCTTTAACAACTATTTTAAGCCAAAAATTTAAAATGTCTCTAACGTGATTAGGTGGTAACACATTTCTCCAAGGCTTGGTGGCAAATAACCAAATCAATATAAATGTGTATTTATAGTAAATGCAAAAAATGCACCGAAACCACTTCCTTACATACATCATGCATAATTAATAATTCAAATGTGCTACCAACGAATAACACTGGTGAAACTGACACCTGAATATTCAAAGGATTACCGCCAAATAGGGATTTTGGTCGGCTGCCTTTAAACGATGCCGACGGTGCATCCTTTCCTAACGGTTTTGAAACATTGTATGATGAAGGTGAGGGTCTACTACTTTTGTTGTCAACCTCAGGATTGATATGCAAGGGACCACTTGTCGTTTGAAATGGTCCAAGTCTTCGTCCCTTAAATTTTGGCCCACTTCCGTCCGACCTGTTGGACTTGATTTCATATGAACCAGGTCCCGGTGTTTCGCTCGACATTTTGTCCACTAGAAACATAGCATTTGTTTCTCGGCCGTCATCAATAGCACGACGTCTGTCCCCTTTAAGAGACACGCCACTACCTCGTGACGACCTGCGAGGACTCACGTCGTATTCATTTGGTGCTGGATAATGATCCCTTTCATTCACTTCTATTGGAACATATGTTGGGCCTTTATTACTTTGGAATGGTCCAGTTTTTCTACCCTTTAAAGACACACTTTGCTCACTACCTATTGAACTTTTCATAGAATAAAATCCTGGTGCAGGAGTATCGTTTATAGAATTCGGTAAAAGGAACAAGGCATTAGATTGCTTAGCATTTTCAAATGTTCTTTGTCTGTTTCCCTTAAAAGACACACCCGGAGAATGTCCAATACTTGAAGCGAGAGTATAGTGACCCGGTCTTACTTCTTTTTCATTCAATTCTGGTTTAATATAAGTGGCTCCTCTATTGGACTGGAAAGGTCCAGTCTTACGTCCTTTAAATGAAACACCGTTACTTTGACCAATTGTTGATTTTATGTTATAACTTCCTGGTCCAGGTGATGCTTCTATCAGATTGGGTAATAGAAATCCTGCATTTGCAGTTCTAGGTTCGAGGATGATCCGTCTTTGTCGATTGCCCTTGAACGACACACCCGGGGATTTTCCTACGTATGAAGTATTGTCATATGTTTCTGACATTTTATCTCTTTCGTTGTATTGTGGACGAATATACATTTGTCCTTTGTTCGTCTGGAAAGGACCACCTCTTTTCCCCTTAAAGCTTATACCTGGCATCAAACCGACAGTTGATTTGTTTGTGTTATACGAGTTTGGTGCTGGAAATCCATCAATAAGTTCAGGAAGCAAGAAAGGACAGTCAGCTTTAGCTCTGTCAAAATTTCGTCTTCTATTCCCCTTCATTGATGCTCCCGGATGAATTCCGATTGTTGATTTAATATTATACTCATTTGGAGCTGGTGTTCCCGCAAAAAACCTTGGACTTAGAAGATCATGATTTGGTTGCATAGAAGAATAGGACGTATAACGGTCCAATACAGATGGTGTTCGTCCAGTGTTAGTTCGGATATCCATAATTGAATTCATGAAATATTTTCCAAGCAAAGGTTCGCTGGCAATACTCAGTCGACGCTCTAAAATAAACAAATTTGTAAAAGTTACTTAGATAGAATAACATATATGATATTCTTACCTTCAACATCAAACCAGCGATACGCAAGAGAGACACCTTTCTTGTAACCAGATGGTCGTACGGGGAAGTAAGTTGCCGGTGATGGCGTCGCTTTTGCTGCGGCTGAAAATGCAAATAAGATTTGTACGGATAAATTCTGCGTTTACCGGATAAAACAAAATAAATACTGTGAAAAACCGTTAAGAAAACTGTTACGAGTGTCAGAAAACTGAAAACCATTGAACAAACAGGCGTGTTTTAGATAGTTGGTACTTAATTATTGAAATTAGCCAACTTACAATTCTTAAGTCCATTAATCGTAAAATACTGTCAGAAAGTTTTGTTTAAAATGTGTTTATATGAATATACCTGCATACTTCGATTCTATATATCGTCCGGACATACTTTTCGATGTTGCTGTTCCAATAGTTGTTCCAATGTCGTAGTTATTTGGGGCAGGACTAAATCTATTGACGGCTTTTAGTAAATAATAAAAACGTAGAATAAAGGACTATACTATACTATAAAAAGCAAGTTTGTATACATTTGACATTGGCATTTAGTCAAAACTGAAGAAAAGTCGCTGGAGTAAAAATTGAATACAAGTAATTTGAAATACTAAAGACAATATGATTTGGCACAAAAACTGAAAATAATGAATTAATAAGAAACAGAAATTTGACCACTCTCGATAACTTTTCCGAACTTACTTCTCTGTGGTGGTAGTTTGACGCCAAACGAATGAGCAGGTCCTCCGCACGGAATAGAAATGTCATAATCTGCTGGTCCTTGAAAAGTGTCGCAAACAGAATTTTATTAAAGCGATTTCTAGCAACATTTAACTTGAAAAATATTTTATTTCAGTTCTGTTTAATTGGTTAGAATGGATGGAAATAAATACACAGTATATTTTGCTATCCATTAAGGTATATAAACAATATATATAATCAATATCAATTAAGTACAGTAAAAATGATTACCTTGATATTATAATATAAAATATTCTAATTCAAATGTCCATACAATATTTTGAAAACATAATTTACTTAGCATCAGAGTCAAAAACAAATTTTCAAGAACTACCCATCACGATTGGAAATTTATAAGCAGACAAAAAACGATTTGAAAAAAAAATTCAATACCTGGGCCATCGGATTGTTTGTGTTTTCGTGCACCACCCATGGACTTCTTTGGTCCACGGGTCCAGTATCGGGAATTCGGCCTATAGTTTGGGCCAGGTGTACTGTAGCCTTCAAATATATACAAATTTCAAACAGTGCACACCATCACCAAACAGCTCCTAATATACTAATAGAAAATTTTTAAACAAATATCTTCCTCAGTCGTTTTCTACCAAAATTTATGGAAGAAATGGGATGATTCGTGATGATTTATGCCCTGTTCACACTTCAAAAGTTAATCCGGATTACCTCAGCTAATGTGGATTAAATCATATTGCGTTCACACTAGGTTAAATTTAACCTGAATTAAGTTAATCCGGATCAAACTTAGTGTGATCGCAAGACTAATTGTTTTTTATTTCTGCGATTTTAATTGCCATGGATATATGTATATATAGTTTTTTAAAGTATGTCTATTAATTGTATTGTGGTGCTACTTGTGTGCAAGTTGTTTGTTCATTTTTGTAATGCTCTTGTAACATATCTATTATGTCTGGGTGAAATATTAATAAATCTTGAATCTTTTCTTTTAATTTTTATCCGGATTAAGTTAAGCCTAGTGTGAACAGGACCTAAGTCTATGATACAAAAAACGATGATAAAATCAGGACAATAACATGTTTGATGTATGCATTTCTGTTTATTATAACTTCTTTTACTATTTAGTCAGTCACATGCAATTCAGAGTGAATTTAGATAAACAATGAGACGTGGTTTGGTTGTCCATGAGACAGCCACCTTAAAGCTAAAATTACAGCCATCTACAGGTTGCCCTAAGGCTCCAATGAGACACATTTTAAATCTCAGATATGATATAAAATTGACTAAAGAATGACTACAATATAATGATACATAGAAAAAGATTACAGAAAAGTACATAGACAGTTTCACATATCTCAGTTTGGGTTTTTTTTTCAGATTTTATCTAAGGAACTACGTCTACTAAAATCAGTGCAGAAGAAAGTAATTTGCAGTGACTGCCATACCATGGGTATCGACTGGTTGGACTATGTTGTTTGGTGGTCCTGTGATGATATCCCCAGGCTGTTTATGTGCCATACTGTATTTCGGTCCTTCCAATCCAAGTTCACGGCTAACGTTATATTTAGCTGGTCCGATTACTGTGCAATATTTTGATGCTGTTGATGATGAAGACATGATATTAACATAGATTTTGACTTGGTCTGAATGAGACTTTCCCGAATGGTAAAAAATAGGAAATTTGAATTGATATGTAGAATCATGTTACAATGCAAATGAATGATATATGTAATGAAAAGGGGTAAAGAATTATCATTATGGAAACAGAAATTAGTAATATGATGAAGTCTGTTGGTGATGACAGATTGGTTTTACATTGATCGGTCATGTAAAATATATGTACCTTCTTCGTCAAAATAACACGTCCCTCTTCCCTTAATGGCAAATTTCTTCTTCCAAATTAAGTCACGAGATGTACGATAGTCGGCTGGACTTGGGACTTCCCTACCTGAAAATGGAAGCTTAATACGTTAAAAGGCAAAAAATGAATAAATTAACATAAAGTTATTTTTGCATAGAAGCTATCAGTTTGCTTAATGAAAAAGCCAAAGTAAGTTGTGGTCTGTTCGAAGGAACTCCCCCACAAAAAATAGAATAATCAAATCTTGTAAACAGTAGATAGATAAAATCCGTCAGAAACAAAATGCTTTATATATCTTCGAAGATTCTCTATTCGCATGATTTGTTGAAGATTTTAAAGGTTATATGCTACACTTTTTCACAATTGGTCGAGAGCCGTGAAAATTTAATAATATTTAGAGAAAAAAATATATGATATACTCTCAAGTAGCAATATAAATCCGGAATGTTATCTATATATTTTCAATGGCCTCACCATACTGTTTTGTTTTCTGTCTGCCAACAATTGAGAACTGTGGCGCTGAATTCTTGGCTAGATTCAGACAAGGGTAATAATCAGCTGGTCCGGGGCCTGGTTCACCTTCAAACAATTATAAGCCATAATATGAGGACAAAACCGATAAAGAATACAACCGATACGATTAGGATAAATCTTGGTTATTTTCTCTAATGCAATGCAAGCATTTATATTGTCTAGTTCCGTCCCATTTCGCTCTCTGTAACTGTTTTGAATTTGATTATACTAATAAGGTCATATAAATATTTTCTTAAATCTCTAAATAACTACCAAAAGCGCAGAAACTCTCAGGAGAATGGAGCAACATTTTTTTCCATTGGCTCTTTAGTTTCTTGGAAAAAAATTGTGACATAGTGGTATTCATTTTTATTTAAGAAAAAACTAATTTATAAATTGTCATACATTCATAAAAAGGTCATCTTAAATAAAACAAATAAAGTAGCAATAGTCTTCGACGAAAATAAAAACAAAAAAATGCAGTTCACAGTATTTTTTCGGTAACGCAGATTTTTTTTCAAATTTTAAAATCAATTGTCATTTTGAAGGTTGCAGAAATCGTCTATGATTTGATTCCTAGGATGGTGAACATTTTAGTAAAAATCTCCCCATACTTAACGAATGAACCCTACTTTGACACTAGACACTTTTCAGTTGTATAGTTTTGATATCACCTTTACTTGGCTAGCGATATATATATTTCTGAAGGCCTATTCTATCACCTGGTAGAATGTTCAGTCATTTTAAAAGAGGAGATATGAAACATTTTTTTTGCAAAAGGTGGTCGCCTCTTTTGTTTTAAAATTCATTGACGTATTTTATATTTCACTAAAAATGATCGCAAGTTAGCACGGTCTCTGAAAACAGTTCTAAAAAGGAAGAACGAAAACCATTTTTCTATGATAACTGAGTTAAAATAAGCTCCTTTTGTCATTGAAGACATGAACTGTTGACAAACGACGACGATATAAAACAAATTTTCCAATTTATAATCACAATTATAGTGATGAAACTAGTAAGGCCTTATGATGGGTTTATATATAATTGTAGAACAATGTTAAAATAAATTACTTGTCTGTAAGATAAGAAGTATATGATATAAGTGGCAAATATGGTTTCAAACATACCTTAAATAAGTAATCCGCAAAATAAACTCACAAAATTATTTTATATTAGGAAACAAAATAGTGTCAAGTCAACAGCCAAAGAAAGTTAATATACCATGTAATATTGAAACAAATCTTTTGTTTTTAGGTATAGGTTTTCATTCGAGACGTTCAAAATATGTCATTCTTTGTTTGTGTTCAATATCTTGAAATAAACAGAAATATTCAATTCCATGTTTTAAGTGTCATTTAAAGTCCTTGCATGAATCGCTTTTATAATTAGAATGAATAACTAAAATATCAATAATCACCTATAAAAAAGTAAAATGTATAAATCCGTCACAGATTGCAATTGAGGTATCCTTACTTTTAAATCTTATTTGCAGGAAATAATGGTAAGACTTAAGGTGCGTTTACACCATCAATCTTGTTTCATCAACTTGCTTACATCTTTTCAGGCTTTTGCTGTGCACCTGTTAACCGTATAAACACCTCATCCAGCACGTTTAACAGCCCATCAAATATTGGTTGTGAATTGGAAGAACTGTCCAACATATGGGATAAGGTGTTTACACGATCAAATTTGAGTTGGAAACAGGTGCACGGGGAAAGTTTGAAGAAAGTTTGGTGAAAAAAAATGATCACGTAAACCCACCTTTGTCTTTTTTAAGTCCCTAAAATGGATTTGGCTCAAATATTCATTTGGCATTGACAAAGGGATTTCAATTCAAAAATTTACCACATGAAAAATGAAAAACAAATAAAACACAGATATTAATGAATGTGGTATTGTATCCATCTTGTCTTGACAGCACGGTATTAAATTGTCGGACATATTGTGTTTCATGAAATCTGGTGCTGAGAAGCCTCATGTCTTATCTTCCGGAATCTCACCCTGAGCTTGCTTTCAAAAACTGCGAGCATTCATTAGAGAGGTATCTTCTTTTAGCATGTTCTTTTGTTTAGTATATCTATTGTATTTTAGGTACCCTTTAGTCGGATTGGAGGACTTTTTGTTTGATTGTTATATTTCGCCTGTTACTGCTTTTGTTTTCTATGATTTCTTCCTTTGACGACCCGTTGGTGTTGAGGGGATTCCACAAAACAAGTTTAATCCCACAACATGTCTCACCTGCCTGCCACAAGTCAGGAATCGTGGTCATGGGTTTGTCTTTGTGTAATATGTTTTGTTACATGTACATTTTTGCTAATTTTCAGATGGAAGCAGTATTATTTTCATTTTACCTGGACACGTTTTTTTTAAAGGGGGACGGGTGATTCAGAGATTTTGACAATGAGTGGTATTCCACCGTTGTTAAAGGCCTTGTAGAGACCTCTAGATTTGTTAATTCCATCTGTTAATCTTGTGGTTGGAGTGCAGTCTCTATGGCCTTGATCCAATATGTTTTCATTATCATATATACCTAAGGAAGTCAGTGGTTTTCCACCAGGCTCGATAATGTAATCTCCCATCGCTGTTCGGTTTGCTGAAAACGAAAAAAAAGTAAACTCAGTTTTTTATCATTCTTTTTAATATGTTCTATTTTTCTATCCTAATTTTTTCAGATCTATTTATTTATCCAAAGTTGAATTGTTATATACCGTTGATAATCTAATTTTCTTCTGTGGCTTATCCAGCATTCGGAACTCCAATTTTTGCTCAGATTAAAAACACATTTTCTAATACATCAAATTCTTATTTAAAATCGAAATGGTTCAATTATTTATTTATCTAATAAAATATTTATGTTATAGCTTCAAAAATTTGTGAAAAATTTCGATTGTTTTAGTATTTTAAGAATATTGTTTTTTCCTCTTATAATATTAATAAAAGTCTTATTAGTAGATAAGCTAGCTTACGAGATTTCCTAACAACCGATGATTTGGACTTGCTCGGCAGCGACGGAGTGTTAGGTTCCATTGGAGGTGATGGAGGATTTGACTGTGCTGCCATCAAATTTTTCAATTTCTGCATCATGTTGAATGTCGGCTCTGTAGATCAGGGATACGAAAGTTACTATGACGCGACGTCATAATACGGGTTACATTTTTTGTACTTTGTAATGGGTGAATGCAAAACGTTGATGGTGTTGCCGAAAGTTACATTTTCAACGAAGGTTTTCGCCTATTGGTATTCTGGTATGGAAGATGGACGTTCTGAAACATACAAGCGTTCCATACTGGCTGATAAAGTTGACCCCATTTACAAGGCATAATGGATGTACAGTATACAATTTGAGCATTTCCATTGAACTAATATTTGATCCTAAGTATGATGGCTACATAACTTATAGTTTTGTAGAATGTGTTATGACGAAATCTAAACAGATTTCACAGCTTTTAGAACGATATAGTATTAAAGTAAATGTCAAAGGATATTAAAAATGAACAACAGATTTGGACCCTCTACTATTTAAGGCGAAAAAGAGTAATTGAAAATGTGTCCATTAGATGCCAGTTAAGAAAAATCTCGAGATTACAGATTTATATATGTAGAATTTGGTGTAATTGCATACACAAACATATAGACAAATATATCAATTTTCTCGTCACAGGTTTCTAAGCAATTTTTTTTTTATTGGGATTCTTTAGTTTAGGGATCTTTAAGGAGCAGGGGCACTCATTTTCACAAATCGCAATATTATTTTCAAAAAGGTCAACCAATAAATTTACAAAAATATTCGGCTCTGGTTCATTTGCTTCGGGGGAACATATATACAATTTTGCCTCTTAGAAAGCCCGGTCAGTGGAGTTTTTCTATCACGTCACGGTTAATAAATAAATTTTTGTATGAAAATCGTTATGTTTATTTGTAATTGAAGCTTAAATGTTGACGTTTCTCTTCGAAATAAATGATTTGAACATACAGAGTGGCTTGTGAACATAAAGATAAAAACTTCAGAGTATTGATCAATGAACTATGGAAACTTCAGAAAACTTGATGGCCTATAATCTTTGGGATTTGAAAGAGTTTCTCAATCGCAGAACTTTGACATTCGGCTTTCAGAGAAACTATTTGTTCTTTGCCTTGTAAAAATAACAAAAATATCTCTGAAATCAAATAGCCCTCGAAGGCGGCTGAGTATAGAAAAAGGCCGTTCGTTTTCTTTTCCTGTAGGTAGAACCATTGCTACGGGGGCGTCCTTTGGATCTAGCGGCTTGTATATTTGCCAGAGGAAGAATATGCACTAGGTATCTCCGTCCTGGAGGTATTTTTCTTCTAAAAGAGGCGACCCTGCATGGTTGTGGGAGATGTACAAATACATATTCCGTCCAGGGGGAGACGCTAAAGACGCCAGTGTTTAGACATTTCAACGCTCTTAGCACTTTTAAGACCCCTTCGACAGGTAATTTTGATATGAATTGTCCGTCCCTATCCAACCAGTGGCTGTCTAAAATTCCTTACCGGTGTTCTGCTCACAATCTAGATGTTGATTTATTGTTTGTTAACTTGTCCTCGCCCTTAATATGGCTGAGATATTGTCCACTGGACGTTAAACATCAGTCAATTTCAATCAATATAAAATAGAATATGGCAAGCAATTCAAGTTCCATAGGATTAAAATAAGGCTTTACTGTTTTTAATTCGCAATTAATAAGAAAAAAGCCCGAATCTAACTAACAACAAGTTTCCTAACAGTTTTTTGTTATAATTTTAGGTCAAAGCATAACAATTTTGCAGCAAAATGTTACCAAGTTTTAAATATAGCCACTGGCCAAAAAAAATGGCACCTTTGACCCAAAGTGCCAAGGGATACATTTGGCATTCAAAAACTTTAAATATAATCAGCATGTTTTCTTAAATGCACCTGATCATTAACAAATCCTAGAAAACGAATTTCGTTTATCATGAAACAAACGAACTGCCTAGTTACAATAACACTTCACTAACACGACATAATATGTTAGAATGTCCTCACTACATCTCACTAAGATAAATTTATCCATATTTCATCTAGAATATACTTCATGCTGGCGACGTTCCAATGGAAATGCCATAAGCAAACGTTGGGACCATTGTTTTCGACTAGTTCCACACCATTACTCTTCAACGGTCTTTGAGCATGCTACACTGTATACATATAGAGCATGTAAAAAATACCCCATTTATCATAAAACCAATAAAAAAATCCTGACGATTTGATTGATTGATTGTTGGTTGCTTAATATTTCATGCATATTCAGGACGAGAACAAGTTCAACAATTATCAATATCGAAAAAGGGGAGGGATGGGACACAAAAAAAAGGCAACGGTTTTTGACTGCCACTGGAAAAAGGGAGTGATGTGTAGGGACGGAAAATTTAGCCTTTTGTTGCGGTTTTAGCCTTCTCTTTTTCGAAAAACTCAATTTTTAGAATTAAAATTTGGTTTTGTAAAATAAATACTTACCATCATAAATTTAGATATATATCCCACTTGTAGCCTTACGCAACCGGAAACCAATCAAAACAAAGAATAACCCCAAGGGATACCTCTACCTTACCTGGCGCATGTGCGCCGTATACCTTCAT
>JAULBM010310666.1:0-14136 GCA_032357055.1 Geukensia granosissima | reverse complement strand
GTTAAGATAGTTCTCATTCTAAAAGGGATAGGTTGTTAAGATAGTTCTCATTTTAAAAGGGATAGGTTGTTAAGATATTTCTCATTCTAAAAGGGATAGGTTGTTAAGATAGTTCTCATTCTAAAAGGGATAGGTTGTTAAGATAGTTCTCATTCTAAAAGGGATAGGTTGTTAAGATAGTTCTCATTTTAAAAGGGATAGGTTGTTAAGATAGTTCTCAATCTAAAAGGGATAGGTTGTTAAGATAGTTCTCATTCTACAAGGGATAGGTTGTTAAGATAGTTCTCATTCTAAAGAGTTTCAGTCTGTATTGCAAAAAGTAATGTGTTATACAGAAATAAAAAACAAAAAATCATTTGAGTCAAAAATCGCTAAACCATTTCAATATCGCGTTTTTTTCCACAAAAATAGTTGAAAATAGTAGATTTCCTATGTTTTTAAGAACTTGTTATCTTAAAACATTATGGAAACATTGGAAACAAGTATTTTTTTTTATTTTAGTTGTAAGTTGTCAAATTTGATATTTTTATCAAATTTATTGTTTCTTCTTTGTGAATACTTTGTCAGTCCAAAATAGACATAAAAGGGAAATAAATTAAGGGACTTTTTGGCAAAAATGACATTTGTGTTATTCCTTTTCACCTAGGCCGTTCACGTAAACGATATCAGTTAATTGTTTCTTTGAAGTGATCATGACAAATTCTGAATTTCTGAAAAATTCATTGCTTGAATGATATACGTTCACATCACGACTTGGCTGATCGGAAAGCCCATATCGAAGAAAGCATCAAAAATACACTGTAGTTCCCTGGTGTCCGATTTAGTTTTTTTTTAATGATAGGTTTGTAGATTTGTAACACGACGGACCCCCTGAGTATCCTTTGCTTTTATAGGGATTTGATACTTAGTTTTTTCTATGAAATATATTGTTTAAATTAGTATGCGCCTTTTCCTTTTACCATCGCAATGCCTTTTAACCTCTAGGATAACTTCAAACTTTTCTTTTGCAAACTCAATTTCTGTATAACTTTTTAGGTGAACTTTATATAAAAATTTAAGAAATCATTTTGAGCAAAGTTAATACTCCTTGGTTTTCAGAAATAATGTATTTTTTCTTTCACCAAAAATTCACCTGGTAGTAAAGTTAAGTAATTATACCACGTACGTAATTAATACAGTATAATCTCTACAAAAGTTGTAGTTGTTCTATTTTTTTTATTTTATATTTTGTATTTTAAGTGCCTGTCCTATATTATATATATCATATTGCAGTATTGATACAAACAATGGTAGTTTTATAAGAAAAAAGTATATTATCCAAAACATTCCAACATTTTCACAACAGTTTTGGGATAAAATAACTTATATTTGACAAATAACTTAAGGAAAAACAACTGTCTCTAGCGTGTATAAATACTAGTAATCATTACAATATCTTTGAAGCATAATTAACAAATAGTTCATGGCACCTTGGGTCATATGGCAATTTATGGACCGGTGAGTCACCCCCAAAAAATTATGTGGACCGAAGCGAAGCTGAGGTCCATATAATTTTTTGGGGGTGACTCACCAGTTCATAAATTGCCATATGAGCCAAGGTGCCATGAACTATTTGTTATATTAAACTTCCACCTTCATTCATGTACATACATAAAATGGAGATTTTATAAAGCAATTCACATAGCTTTCCCCTTTCTGTTTTTTTTTTTTCAGATTAGGTATTTAACCCATAGAGACTTGAAATTGGACACATAAACACAAGAATTTAAACATTTTAACACAATTTAATAACAATTTACATTGGTTTGAAAGTGTTATTTTCTTAACCTTGTAATAAACTTTAAAGTCAATAAAATAATGAAACTGTAACTCTATTTCAATTGAACTTCAAAATTTAAAGTCAATAAAACACTTAAACATGTCAGATTACTTTGGCTGGTTGTAATACACATTTACAGTGCAGCCGTGAAACACAAATGACGGAGCAACAGTGTGTGAGTTACAGTGCATTTCATTAATGGTTTTGTTTGTAACATCCTGTAATATCGGTCCAGTCCCTGTGGGTAAAACAGCACTACATGTATTTTGTCCATGACCAGACTGACCAACAGTGTTCCCATTCACATCATTTTCATAAGTATAAATTTGCTCAAGCATCCTTTCAGTTTGTGATGCGGACAAACATAGCAAATCATCAATATTGTCATCAAATAAAACAGTTTCTGTTTCACTTTTTACGAGTGTTTTTTCAGCACAACTATCTGTATTCACTGAATTATTTGGAACAAGGCTGCTAATGGTTTCTGACATTTTACGCTTCTGACTGGTAGATGTGTCCCTCGAATAACTTTTAATCGATGCTTCATTTCTATGCCCTGACACAGTCATGATATGCCTTGATTCAAAACCTGCCTGATCCAATGCTGTGATTGTTGTAGCCCGGATACAATGATTTGTATAACTCTGTGACAACCCTGCTATTTTAGAAAGTTCAGCCATCATATTGCCCAATTTATTTTTTCCTAATGGTCGATTCTCGTACCAAATTTCATCGTCATCTAGGAATGAATCACGGGGAGTTTGAAACAGAGCCTCGCATTCCGGATTTCGTTTTGAACGATACTTAATATAACTGTTCACAGGGCAAAATTCACTGCTAGTTGCGTACATACGCACAGACTTTGTGTTGATATCTGTGGAGGAAGTTCCTTGGTGGTTCTTTGTTACCTCCGAACTAGTTTGGCACACATATTGTTTCCCATGATCATCACGTTTAATGTCAAACATTGAGGGAGTTAAATCCCTTTGATTCTCTCTCCCTCTGCGACAAAAATGTAAACACAGTTCAAACCAAACCTTCTGCAAAAGTCCAGCAGGGGAGTTAACATTGAATGCTATGGATAGATACAGTTTTTTAATATCTGGTAGCTCAATGCCATCTTTATGTTCCACAACACCTTTGCCCTCCCGTGTGACGAGTTTCAACATTGACGTAAACATATCGTTTGACGACTTAAATTCAGAGTCCTTGGTAATGTCAAAGGACTGTGTTTTGGCTATATGACGTGCAATTCCACAACGAATTGACAGTAAGGACGTACGTTTGTAGAGATCCCCTTTACCATTTCTCAACTCCGCGTAAAAACTTCTCAGTCTCTCATCCAGGTCACTTTTCCTCAAGTTTTCAAAGTCTTCCGGTAAATTTTTCTCCCGAAGGTATGTTCTAAAGATCTTAACTGCGTATTTGGTTGCATTTTTAGTATTAACTGAATCTTTTGCGTCAGTAATTTGTTGAAGTTGGTCCTCATTCAACGAGGCGAACCTTCCAGACGACATTTTGACTGTTTGACTTCACAGAGTGACTAAATACCGGAAAATATCGGGACGTTGATATGCGGAATTAACAAATTTATATATAAATCGAAATCGAGGCCGGTCCATATAGTATTTTATGGACCAGTTTCGCTTACATAGACAAAGTGGAGAAATAAAATACAAAGTTTAATATTATATTTTATACATATAATTCAATTCAGAGAAAATTTGAACATTTCTCTTTTTTTATTTTCAGTTTGCCAATGAACTGGTGAGGCTTGGTTACAGAAGAGTTTGTGTTCTATATAAAGGAATAGATGTTCTGAGAAACACTAATATTCTCTCCATACCTCCTGCTGATATATAGAGATTTAATACAAACTATAATTAGCTCTGATATTTAGTTGCAGTAAATGTAGAAATTATTTAAGCCTTAGCATTTAAGCTCTGGTACTGATTATAACCTGAGTGGATAATTTTGTTTAACAAAATAACAGCAATAATTGTCTTTTAGAAAAAAATGACATCCAAATTGTTTTGTAATTATACATGTTATTTTACTAACAGAAAGTCCAATTATTTGAACATTTATGAATAATAACATCATTTACATGTGCACAAATAGTAGTTTCTGCTTTGCCATTTAACATGATTATTCTCGCAAAAATACTGGTATTTTTTTAATAACAGTTTTTATTAGATATTAGATTAAAATCAATATGATGTCTCTACAATAATTTGACCAAATTGCTATATTTCAATTTTAAAATATTTGGCAACTTTTATTTTTCAAAGGATAGATTTTTATCCTTCTTTACTATGGGTTTTCAAAGTAAAACACTGGACAGATGGTACATCATTGAATAAAAACTTCGAAATTTTCTTAAAAAAGGAGCAACACTAAGCTTCAAATTTTGCCCAAATTTTAGGCCTTGTGACAAAACAATAAGTTGAATAAGTGAAATTATTGTTGAATAAATGTCTTTTGTTGATATATTAAGCTGATTTTGTTGTATATTTTATCAATTGAACAAAACAGCAGTATCACATTTTGCTAATTCAATAAAAACATTACTTTTTCCCTAGAAATACCTGATTTAAAAAAACATATTTTGGGAAATCTATATGTGTGCACAAAATCAACATACAGGTATTTAAACTTAATTTGTACTTGACACACCTTTAATGTTCAAATCTGGGCTCTGTTGTTTCAATGTGTTCAGTATAAAAATTGACAAAACTCTATTAAAATATAATATCATGCAAGGTCACTGTTAGATTTCTGTTCTTTTTATAGACATGATAAGAAATAATGGTCTTTAGCCCCTTTTCATTTGTATGATGTATCCACAAATGTGACTTAACAACAATATATGTTTGAGATAAACCTCATAAAATTTTCCTTTTGAACCTTTATTTGGCTATTATTTTCTTGGATTGTAGTGTAATATCTCCTGAATTTTTTGTATTTTCATAGCTTTAGAAATTAAGAGTTATCTCCCTTAGCATTCACTTAAATTATGCATTTAATAAGAATTATCAGTACATTGTTTTTTTACTATAAGATAGAAGATGCAACTGGAGAATTAAGTTAAAATTAATTTAATGTTTCTCTTACCACCTTGATCTTACATTAAATTGTCCTGGGAAAATATAAAATCTAACTTCAATTGTGTAAGATTTTGTCAGTTATTGCAGGATCAGATATACCTATGTTGTCCCTTGGTTTGTTGTAACTTGAAAGAGCCAGTATGAAAGTATTAATATAAATATTGACTGTGATAATTTATGTATCTACTGTAACATTATTTCATCAAATATTATTACAAATAATTACAATTACATCTTGTCAATTCTATATTGGTCAAACTATTTACAATTTGAAGTTATTTTCTTTATTTCATGAAACTTAAATCAACTGAATGTACATTATAGTACCTATATTTATATTTGATACTGTTCAATCCAATATAAATTAACATCATTAAACTTGAATACTTAGAATCATCTATATAAGATCAGTTTAAAGTAATTTGAATCAGATCAAAGAAGATTTTTACATCAATGATTGCAATAATAAATGCACACAATATTTTCTGAATTTACAGTGTTTGTATTGCATCAACTAAATTATAGTTATTCTGTTTCTATAATTCATGGTAAGGAATGTCATTAAATGTTATACATAATGAATAATTTGCTCAAGGTTTTAGAAACCTGAGTTTTAATAGATATTCTATATTTGTCATTATCATTATGGACCTGCTGTTCTGTTTTATGTATGAAAGATACATGTTATGTGCAAATTTCAAATGTGCAATATTTGTTATTGAATAAAATAATGTGTTTATGTGTTGTTAGATAAAAAGAAAGAATATGGAGTATATGCCTGCAAGACATAACCTAACTGCATATGAAATGCTTTTCTGGATTTACCTTCGATCACCGGACAGGCAAGGAAACAAGAAAATCAGTCAAACATTGTGAATTTCTAGTTACATTTATGGACCAAAAGAAATTTTGTCATTTTGTGAGCTAGCATGTAAAAAATCAGATGTAAACAGGGCAGGGTACATAATTATGTTTTTTCCCTTCATATGCGTATATCATAAGTCGCTGGTTGTCAATTAAATCAATCTTTGATTTGGAAAGCAACAGGTCAAAAATATGTGTTGATCACCTGACAATTTATACATGCCAAAAACTCTTGCTGCTATAATCTATTGTGATCTTTTTTTGCACTGTGACACTATTGCCTTTCCATTATTCATCCCTGTAGTTTAAATTCTATATTTGTAGCACCCTCTCCAAGTTCCTGATTCAAATTTCTTCACATGCAGTTTGTTTAGGATTCGGGTTCATCAAAACTCAACTAAATGTAATAAGACCCTTTTTTTAAGTCTAGGGCAGTTGTTTTGGCTCTAACCACAGCACTGTTTATTTTTGGGTAAATGATGTTTCTGTGCACAACTTTCAGTTTAATGGTTAAATAACCTTCGGATCTTAGTACATTTGATTTTATGATGGTTTTATTCTTTACCTTTCATGAGATTTAAATTTACCAGTAGTCGGTGATTATTAAATAAAGAATTGCACTAGACAGCTAGGTTTGTTTCGTTTGTTATCAGGGCAAAATGAGAAACCAGAAAAAATACTAGCTCTGTCTTTATTTTTTATTCTACTGTGTTGTACTACTATTGGGTCAGTGCCACAACTGATGGACTGTTGCCAACCATTCTACAATACTTAGGGTAATTGAGAAATCTCTCTCACTGTTGACAAATTGTTAAATTACTTGAAATAAAAAGGTTTGTCTTATTTCTGACAAGATTACAGAGGCCAGAACTTTTAGGAAGTCCATTTTAATCTTGTCATTTTATTTTTTTTGCTGGCCAATGTAACCTTGTCATAAAAAAGACAGATCTTTGTATTTCAATTTAACAATTTGTAAACAGAAAGAGAATTTGTTAAACCCTGCCAAATATTGCATGTGCCTGAAAGTCAGAAGTCTGAAAGTCAGAAGTCTGAAAGTCTGTCCAACTAAAGTTGTAGTGATTGTCTGTGTTGTTAATTTTAGTTTGTTATCTTTGGAAAGAACCCTATGTGAAGTTTGAACCTCTTTGTGTTTTATACTATGGTGTGACACTGTTGTCATGGGCATTGGTGCCTGAATACAGGTTGGTTTTCAGCATAACTTTTGTTCTAGTACACCAATTATTTTAATATTTTGGAACATTGATTTTTTGTACTAGATAAAATGTTAGATTTTGGGTGATCTAGCCCTACCTTTTTTTGTGGGGACTAAAAGGTGTTTTTTCTAATATTTTATTGTAAGTTGTCTATTTCTCGTCCGATATTATTGGGTTTCTACACGACAAAGTCATCTTAATAAGCCACATGCACCTTCTCTTACTGTTCTTGAGATTTGAGGGTTGAAAAAAGGCTACTCCTTAATTTTGGAAACTTATTTATTTCATCCAATTTTTATGGTTTTTTTCCAATGGATTCCTTATGAAAAATGCAACAAAGTTACTCTAACCATTTTTTGTAGCATTCCAATTTTAATATATAAGGTTTAATAACATGTGATTTTGTAGGAGATAAAAATTCTAATAATTATCCAATTTTGATTGGTTAATGGATTTTCTCTGTTTAATATCACTTTCAAGATGAAAGTGATCAAAGTGGGCAAAAAATTCCATTTTGAATAATATGAAAAATTTCTATTTTTGATTGGATTTTGATCATTCCTTATGAAAAAATGTGCCAAAGTTACACAATTTTGGAGAAAAAGAGGGTCAAAATGATCAGTTATCCAGCTCGAGCAAAATACTGTCTACATTAACCCAAATGACCATTTGCACAACCCATGTCAACCTGCTACAGTTGTATTACGTTTTGTGTAAATATTTGAACATGATATGTTAATGTATGATCTGGAGTAAAAGTTGTGGGTTTTTATCTTTGATATTCTCAAAACAAGGATGTGCACTTTGCAAGACAGCTTAATATTTGAACATGTAGAAAAGTTAAAGGGTTAAAGTGACCAAATAGCTGTTTTGCTAGGTATGGGAATTTAGTATTTTTTATCCAATTTCAATATGATGTCACTGGACATATAATGAGTGCTTTCTGATATCAGGAATTGACTTTCCAGTTTTGAGATAACCTGGCTCAAATGACAAAACAATACTTTCAGAATTTTCTATTAACTTATCAGATTTTTTAATAAATGTTTCCTAAATTCAAATGTATGTGTAACAGTGACTAATTTCCACCACCAACATTCTTTCCGGTTGGATATAATGCCCTATAACATAATTTCCAGTACTTATCTACACTAGGGTATTCATGTTGATGGAATAAAGTGCACTAGTGTATTTTATCCATTAGATAGAAACAAACATTTAAATTGGACACTTTACACCTGGAATGAAACTATGCTTACATATGAACATTACTGCAAGCACTGATTACACGTTAAACAATGTTTCGGATGTGCTTTTTTGAGAATTTAAAAACTTGTTGTTCACCAGTGTTTCTGTACACATAACTACAACTGTTGGAGATGAAACAGGTCAAACAAACTTGTTAGTGTCCTGCATACTCAAACTATTATTGTCCACAAAATACTGTGTCCACACTTGCTTTAAGTGTTCATTAAACTTCCTGATGACATGCTGTATTTGTATAGAGTTTAACTTTGCTCAAAACCACGTATTTGCTAGGGTTATTATGTAATAATTTTCCTTCAAACCTAATAACTATATACTCAATTTACTGTAAAAATAATTTAATACAAAAATAAATAAAAAATATACAAAAACTATTTTAGACAATCCACATATTTAAGTGTGACACTTTTCAGCATTGGATTTATCACAGAATAATGGAAAACTGGAATCCCATAACAAGCTGCACCTGTAAACATAAAGTAAAATAATACTGCACTCAAAATAATTATCTTTTTGAATTGAAGATTTGGAATTTCCTATATGTATTGGCAGCAAACAGTTTTTTAATTAGACATTGTGTAAGACATGTTATTCTATTGAGCTGAGATGTGAATAAATGTTGGATGCATTTGAAACTTAGTTTTGATCCAGGGATTAAATTCAATTCTTATTGTAAGACTATGTTGGCTCAAAGGAAATCCTGAAGGAAAAGAGCTATTTTATAATAATACTTCTTGTACATTAACCATTCTCTTTCTGAAAGTTTGACTTAGCTCTATTTATTTTCCAAAACCACAATTACAATAATTACATGCTATTTAACAAAGTGGCATAATTTGTCAACGTTGAATTTTGTGTACTAATGAATCTACTTTTACTCAAGCATTATCAATAAGAATTTTAGAACAGTAATTCATTTCATATATTCATTAAATAGGTTTTTTTTTCAGAGCTATTCCATTTCAACATATAGCAATAACCCAAGGAGCGCACATTAAAATTGCTTCTATCTGTGGCTGTCCTTTGCAATTTTTTTTCTTTGGTATATTGGAAAATACACTGAAGATGAAAATTTTTCCCCTTTTATTATTTTGTAATTAGCAATGCCAGGTGCAGTTGAATGACTACGAGGAACTAATTCACATCTGGTTGCTGGTTGTGAAGATATAATAATTTGGTTTAAAGTGGTAAAATCACTCCATTGAAGAAAGAGAGAAACGAAATCTTACTAAGTTAGCCATAGATTAGCATATTCTACCATATGTTAAACCTTCAAATTTATCACCAAGCCTTGAAGGCTTGATATTTCAATGTTTGACTATTTGGCTTGTAGCATTGCCATTATCAATGGCTACCAATGTAAGATTTGGGTTTAACCTTTATCTATTGTGTCTCCAGGAGAAAGGTATATGTTGCACTGGAAGCCCTTAAAAGTATTGGCCTACCATAATGTCCTCTGCGATCTACAGCCACTAAAGCTCCAGAATATGACTTATAATAGTTACTGATACGTCCAATAACTGACTGTGCAGTAGTAGTGGGGTCTACATCCTTGCCCATCATAAGGATGGCTTGGTATCTAAAAATAGATCAGACTACACATTAACTTACCATATTCCCCCTTACTGTTAACAGCTATTAATGCTCCGACATAACTTGGGTAATATTTTGCAATCATCTGAATCATCATTTTTGTAACTAAACCAGGTGGTACCCCTCCTTGCATTTGATTAACTGCAAAATAGCTGAAAAGAATTTTTACAAAAAATTATATAAAAAATCAGTAAAAGCTACAAAAAATGCTTTGGAAAGAAATCATGTGGAATAAAATCAGCTCAAAGGTAAGAGAAAGAGAAAAGTAAAATCTGTGAATTCATTGCAGAAAGTTCTTGTTAAAATGAATCAAATGAAAAAAAAAACATCAAATTCTGATGAAAAATAAACATTTCTTATCTCCTGCAAAGTCACCTTTTTTTACCATTTGACCCCTTTTATTTAAAAATCTGTCAATGCTGTAGCATTCAGTAGCTTTGTTGCTTTTTTCTTAAGGAATAGAGCAAAAAACTACTAAAATCAGAGAGACAATAAAAAAAGCTTTAAAAATAAGGGCACGGCAATTTTAAACTCTAATGTGGCTTGTTCTGTTTTTCTATAACACAAGGGCCTGTTCACACTACAAAAGTAAATCCGGATTAACTCTGGTAAATTTGAATTATGTCGCATTGTTTTCACACTAGTTTTGATTTAATCAGGATTAATTTAATCTGAACTAAGTTTATCCAGATCTATTTAATCCATATTAAACTGTATTGTGAACGCAAAATTTGGATTAAATCTAACATCATAATTAGTAATGTTACTTTTGGTCTATTGATTTCTATGTTTAAATTTTAATCCTGATTATGTTAAGCCACAACCAAAACTCTAGTGTGAACGCAACAGGATATGCAAACTGGCTGAAGTTGATCTGGATTAAGTTAAGCCTGGTCTGAATAGGGCCTAAAATAGTGTCCTCCCCCCCCCCCCTCTGTGAAGATTTTTCATTTTCATATCTCTGGGCAGGGATGTAAATAACTGTTAAATGCAACCAGAAATAACCTTAGGACATGGAAGGTGATCCAAAGTGTTGACAAAATCAATTGGGTTAATTATTTTAATTGATGAACAACAAAGCATATTTAGCAAATTCAAACATTTTAATAATTTCAAGAATTCTGTCAATGAATTCAGCTTATTCAATGCAATTGATTTATTTTTTAACAGAGAATGTACTTACGCTGGTAGAAATCTCATCATGACATCTCCATCTCCCGTGGCAACAGCTGCCCCTGCATTCTTCATGGCATAAGCTCCTGCTCCCATAATAGGAGAATCACCAACTCTTCTGCAGAAGAAAATACTTCACTTTTATCAAGTCAATAAAACAATATCATATTTTCTTATTATCATATTTGATCTGTCATGTTCTGGGAAAAATTGATATTCAGTAAAATGTCACACAGCAGTTACTGAGGTATTTTATGATTTTGTCCATTTGAAGATGTCCCTGCTGTTACCTTGTAAAATACTGTGGTATTTTATGATTAAGTCTGTTTGTAGATGTCCCTGTTGTAACATTGTCAACCTACCATGGTATTTTATTATTAAGTCTGTTTGTAAATGTGATGTCTCTGCTGTTACATTGCCAACACCCCCCTCCCTGGAATTTAAGATTTATTCCATTTGTAGATGTCCCTGCTGTTACACTGCCAACCTACCTTCAGTACCCTGACATTTTATGATATAGTCCATATGTAAATGTCCCTGACTGCTGTTATGTGGCCAACTTTCCTGGTATTTTAATTTTTAGTCTGTTTATAGATGTCCCTCTTTTTACATTGACAACCTACCCTGGTATTTTATGATTTAGTCCGTTTGTAGATGTCCCTGCCGTTACGTTGCCAAATTCGTCCATAACCACCATTCCTATTGTATCATGGTTGCTAGGACCAATATTTTTATTCCCTCTATATTCTGTTTTCTGTAAACTTTCTAACACAGATTTAGGTTTATATGGACCACAATTTTTAGTAGGATCTGGTGTAACATTCTGAAAAAGAATTTAAAGATAAAGGAACGAAAATATGTCATGTCAATTTTTTTTAAAATTATTTTGATCCCAATGTACAGATGGAGTTAAAACAAGCCAGCTTGTTTACTTTCACAAATGAGACCAATTTAATACAGAATTATGACCTTGTTTAATTATAAAGCTTTGAATTTTTACGAAACAGTTACTGTACAACTGTCAGTATGCTTGGCATCTTGAAGTACCCAGTAAATTTTTTATAAAACTGACCAGACATAATACAAATAGACATGATATTGTATATAAAATGTATAATTGTCTGTTCATATATGAACTACACCATCTATTAATTTTTCAAACAATGGTAATGAGTATTTTAATTTTTAACTACCTAAATCACACATGTGGGAATGTTTGGAAAATTTGGGTACATTTAAAATTTTGAGGATATAATTAAAAAATAATGGTATCTGTAACAGTAAAATGTAATTATATGAAAAGTTTGGGGTTAATTTCACTTATTTTGTAACGTTTTGGTTTAATTTTACATTAAAATTGCAGTTTTAGCAGGGACGTATATATATGTTCCTGGTTTTAGGTATCAGTTTTTGTAATTGATCCTCTTTCAACACATTCCTGTATAAATATAATGGAGTTACTCATCTACCTAAAAAAACAGTGATTAAATGTAGTTAACAATAAGTTTTTCTGACTAATTAATGATGACTGATCTTTTAGCAAGATGAAAGAAGATTTCCGATTGCAGTTTATTTTTCTTTTATGAGACAAATCTTTCAGAAAACAAAATGATTCAGATTGCAGTTCCAATAAAGCATTGTCAAAAGGAAACAATAGGCCCTAATAATGGGTACATTATTTAAATAGCTGTTGTTATTTTTTAAATTAGCATTGGAAAACAACTTTTGATCAAATAATTCACTGCTTGTTTACCTGCTGAGATAATGAATTACCACCCCTTCATTTTATAAAACTTATATCTACCATCACGATGTGATCATCTTAACTAGTACTTTTGAATCTAAATTTAGCGCTAAATCAATCCTTGCTTTCCAAGAGTATCAACTTACTCACATTTAACATTTTGTAGACTGACACTTAACAATTAACTTGTTTAAATTTTGTTTGGATTATCATTTAAATATATTTAAAAGAAATTCATGAGAACATGATGAAAAGTAAAGTTTCAGACCACCTCCATTAAAAACTTTACCGTTCTATAGTTTGGTTGACAATTATTTGCTTTCCAATCTTTCCATATTGTTACTGAGGTGTTTGAAGTCAAGCTCTGCTCCTTAAAACCCATCTCTACTGCAAACTTTGTTGCTACAAAGAAAAAAATAAGTTTTTTGTTCTGTGTAATCCATAATGATACGATGCCCTAAAATATTGATTAACTGAAAGTTGCTTAACGTTTCATGCAAGAATGAATGATCAAGTAATAAGAAAGTCAAACATTGAAAAGTATAAATAAGTGTTAGCTGTACTGCTGCTTTATTCAAACCAGCAGTATATATTCTATTTCAAGCTTTTGTGAAGTGCAATTTTCGAGATTATTTAAACTATATGTGGATTTCTGCCTTTGGATTTATTATAAATTAAAAGAAAGTATTATCCCAAGGTTAATGGCTCATGTTTTACACTATGCAAAAATGTTTTGCATACTATTATCACAGCTGAATTTCTCTACAGAGATTTACGTTGGCCATCTTGGTTTGACCTAGATAAAGTAATATAAAAAATTGTGCACATTTCTTTTATCCTGACCCTCTATCGTGATTCATATAAGAAAAATTGCTTTTAAAATCCTCATTTAGTGCGCCTTTAAGCATTTTTGCAGGTTAATTAATCCTAGTTTAATTAATAAATTATTATGCAGCATTTACAATATGTACCCCAGTCTCGAGCTATTGCTTTCAATAAACCCTTTCCAGCAACAAATGGCTAATTGTATAGTGTAAAATTCCCTAAGAGAATCAAAATCTCGGTGCATCTTAAAAAATGTTATGTTGCTAAAAAGTATCATTGCAACTTGCGTGCACTTTAATCAATTTACAAAATAAACAATATTTTATAAGAATATGGTAGACAGTTTTGTTTCATAACCTTTCAACCTTTTAAAAGAAACTCTTACATAGAATATAGTTTCTATTTTTAACTTAATCAGTACTTTTAGAGACCGAACAATAAAAATTTCCATAGACATACCGTAATTACTCTAATTTTTCGACACTTTTCAAATTTCAGAGATTTTTTAATTTTTAAAAAATTCTAATTTTT
>JAULBM010310655.1:0-14136 GCA_032357055.1 Geukensia granosissima | reverse complement strand
GTACTGTATCGTTTTACAACGATCCGACGCTTTTGTAAGAATGTTCGTTGACTATTATTTAGACGTTTATATATATACGCAATGTTCTACCCGTACAGTAATTGTAATGAGGAGATAAATTCACATTAAAAGCAAGATCTTTAACAGTAAAAAAACCAATTTATTCCATTAGACAGAATCATATTGCAGATCATGTTGTCCCCAGTTGAGTATAAGCTATAATAATATGTGATATCTTGACTTCAATGGTGACATGATCATTAATATAACAACTGTTTCGTTTTTAGATTAAATGTAAGAAAATCCTTATTAGTTAGATATGACATTATACGACATTGTCTTTATCAATTATGAATAATTTATACTACCACGCAAAACAGCCAGTTAATAATTGAAATAGCTCTCACTGCTTTGCTTTTGTTTTTTTTTTTTTTTTTTTTTTTATTTTGGTTAAAATTTATCGGTAAAGAAATGTCTGAAGCTCCAAAATTTCCGAAATTACATCTCATATATGTGCGGATTCATCACATGTTTAATATATTTAAAAATCTGTAAAAAATCTAGAAAATGAAAACGACGCAGGTTAAAAAATATGGGTTTGGAATTTTGCTATTTCTAATTACCTGTTGGATAATATCATTTATGAATTAAATCTTTTGCCAAAAATAACTTTGTGCAAATGAAGAAATTTAAATTGGTTTCTTGCCAATTTTTAACTATCACAATGTGATTTATACATGTAGCTATTTGTTTCAAACCATACGACAGTAAAAAAGTTTTTCAAAGCGTTTTACAGCGACGCGCTTGGACAAAAATGTTTAATGTACAAATTATACCCATAAGGAGGTTCGGGTGTCTTCTGCTATTATTGATTATAAACTTGTGTCATTGAATTTTATTATAATTGCAAATAGTAATTTAGAAAGAAAATACTTGGACGGAATTAAAACTCAATAATCATATTGTAATTGTTTATCTAATGACAATTAAAAGAATTAAACGTTGACAGGGAGGTAACTCCAATGAATTCATAAATGCAGAATTATACATTTATCAATGTAGCAAGAAAATAAGACCGTTGATCCTAATTTTCTTTTCATTTTAAGATAATATATGATAAAAACTACCTATTCCTATTTTATTTCAGAATTCAATCGTTTTTTGGTTTTATGTATTCTATGTCAGGCAAAATGTTGTTTTC
This sequence comes from Geukensia granosissima, assembly GCA_032357055.1. Taxonomy (NCBI): domain Eukaryota; kingdom Metazoa; phylum Mollusca; class Bivalvia; order Mytilida; family Mytilidae; genus Geukensia; species Geukensia granosissima. The sequence goes on along the minus strand of JAULBM010310655.1, from coordinate 12,935 downwards.
CATATATAATCAACAGACAATATTGGATTTGCACAACCTGTTGTTGGAAAACAAGTTCCGTGACGTTACAGTGCAGGATCTGCCAATTGCTGAAGATGAGATTTGCGGATTTCTTGATTGACAACATTTGTTTGGCGGACGTGTGTTCAACAGACCTTCGGCATTCCAATTGGGATCAACTGTGCACCCCTTCTCGTTGATTTATTCCTTGATGGGTATGAAGCTGACTTCACTCAGAGCATTCTATAGAGAAAAGAGAAAAAGTTGGCTCAACTCTTTAGTTTCATGTTCCGCTATATATATGACGTCCTTTCACTGAATAACTTTGAATAAGTTCGGTGACTCTGTTGACCGCATCTATCCCATTGAACTTGAAATCAAAGATACTACAGAAACAAAAAGGTCTGCTTCTAACATACACTTACATCTAGAAATTGACAGCAAATTGACAGCAAGGGCGGGTTAAGAACAAAACTTTATGACAAGAGAGATGGCTTTGATTTTCCGATTGTAAACTTTCCGTTCATCTTCAGCAACAGTTCAGTCGCGCCTGCATAAGGAATGTATATTTCTAAGTTGATACGCTACTCCAGAGCTTGTGCTTCCAATTAGGATTTTATTGATAGAAGGTTGCATACATTTAAATTAAAAACATTTATTCCTTTGACTTATTTAGACGATATGTCGTGACGTTCCTGTACACAATAATTTACTCCATTGTTACCATTCATGCGTGTGATAATTTTTCTGTAAATAAGCTTATTTTTTAATATGATTTATATGAAGTACTTTCCAATGACAGAGGTTATGCATATAAATGTGACCATAAAAATTTTCTACAGATAATTTGGCAAAATAATAAGTCTGTTGTAGGTTTATAAATCATTAGACTGGTAATCACATGAGAATCGAAGAAGCTGTCAAGTGGATGGCGTTGGTTATGTAATCATGACAAACCTGCAATCAAATAAAATGTGTATGTCTTAAAATCAAAGTGATTCATATAGGTTAGGACAATGATATGCTAAACTCTGAATAATGTACCTACAAAGTTAAGTTTAATTAATTTTGGTTTTGTTCGCATTGGACTTTATAATCTATTACTTTATAAGATTCTTCAATGCTTTGGACTGAAAAATAAGAACATTGAAATTGTATATTGATAGCTGAAAACAATAAACATTTACTTATGTAAAAACTAGTCTGCAACTTTTTGTTGGCAAGTAAAATGAAAAAAAAGCTTTGACCAAAAAGTCACAAATCCTTAAAATAAACTACATTATCACGATACAATCACTAAGAAGTACAATAAGGTTTTCAGAAGAATTGAACCATATAAAGACCTTTATAAAACATTGGAACCTGATATTTTTTTCCTCTATTAAAGTTGTCAAGTTATAGTTGTCAAATCATTCTTGTTGTCTTCAAATTTAAAATCATTGCAAAGGGAGGAAACTGGATTTAATTTCGCTGGCTGCCTTGGTGATAGCCACAAGATGTCTAAAACAAATGATTCTTCTCCGACAAAGCACATAATGCATTGTTCATCAAAACTTACTATACTTTATATCAGGGTTTGTTAAAAACGGGTAAAAAGGCTATACAAGAAAAACTGTCTGCCGTATTCGTATAAAATAGTGTTTATTTTATAGATTGAAAAAAGTGTAAGCATGTTGCAATAATACTTTTTTAGAAATCACGATGTATTTTAAGTTGCACCGAGTTTTTAATTCTCTACAGGGATTTTACATTGTAAAATCAGCCATTTGTTTGCCGAAAGTGCTTTGCGAGACTGGGAGTAAACATTGTCGACGCTGCGTAATTAATAAGTAGTTAAACTAGAATAAGAACATATGCAAAAATGGTTTTAGGCGCACCCGAATAAAAATTCAAAAGTAATTCTTCTTATATGAATAGCGCAAGAGATCCGAACATAAGAAATGTGCGCATTTTATAAAAATCAAGGAAACAGTGAGTAATTTTCGAAATCGGTACCTCACGTTTTCCTTTATAGTATTTGTAATTGTCTTAATACTATGTAGAGAATTCAAAAGTTAAATTTGATGCAGTTAATTTTTAGATTTGTTTTTATGTCATTTTGTCAAATCTCTTTTTCAGATAAGGGGAAGGTTGAGCGCTCACTAACATGTCAAAACCCAATACATATTTTACGTGCCTATTCCAAATTGGCTGATTATTGTTACCATTTGAAATCATCACATTTCAGGGCCTTTCCAGCTTGTGTTTGTAAATAACTGTCCTTTATTAAAGGCCTTTTGGTAAGCGTTCTTTGTTTTTTACGTAATAATACGTTGACTGGACTGAAGACAAAGCTGTTGAATTATATTTAACTCTGTTGTCTCTTTATCGCGTTTTGTTTCCCTTAACAGTAGTGACATTGACGAAGAGTAGAAAAAAATATCATTCTGTTCATTAATAAATCTTGTAATTTTAAGAGTTGATTGAATTCCTATCACACTTCTCCGGTGGAAAGTGTCAGCTGATGCAATCAGTTTACATCCACGGTTCGTCCACCGTAAACCTTTCCCAATTTTGTTTTCTTTTCTAAAACTGCTTGAATAATTGAAATGTTAAAATGATTTTAATGGGAAGATCATCTACAGGATATCTTAGTCCAACAAATCATGGCTGCTAGTACAATTCTTTGATTGAGATTGTTGTATTTCTAAAATCAGAATAGTTTTGTAACATTATAAAAGATCTATCGCATATTGGCTTAAACTGAAAATCATATCACATGTCCTTTTTATATATTATTATTTTTATAAATGACACCCTTCCCCCCCCCCCAGAAAAAAAACTTTCATCATTATTAAGAAAACAATTTATTCATCAATTTCTACATTTCCTCATTATTTTTGTGCAAATTATATCCCTTTGAAAATGATTCAAAAAGAAAAAAAGGGAAAATTTTAAAAAATGGCTTTTAACAGTTTAACATCTGGATACTAGGCGTTCATTTAAAATGAAATCATTTATTTTATTCCAAAATATCAAATTGTCTTTATTGCCGTGTAGTAAACAACTAATTCGTTTCACCTTGTATACTTATTTAGCCGATTAATGTTACATTTGAATATCATCACATTTAATTTTAGGGATATTTGACAGCTTGCCGTAGGCTTTGGATATGTGACAATTATTGAGAGACTTTAACGCCTTTAAACAGCAAAATTTTATAATATTTAATTTAAAGAAATTTCCCAATTTTGGACTTATATTTTATTTCAGAGTTTTAATATAATTGATAATGTTTATCGCAAAAATAACTCATTACATTACTTGATTTAACTTTGGTAATTTTTTATTTTGGCTCCTTCTATTTTTGAATGTAGACAAATCTAATTTGAAATGACCTTTTTAAAGCCTATTTTGAGGTGTGTGGTCACCATGGTAACGAATTATAATTTCTGTCATTTTATTTTTGTTTTACTTTACATATATGTTCCGTTAAGTTAGATTGCAAAAAAAGTAAGAATCGATGTATTTTCTTCACCTTTATCATGTTAATAGAAATTCATGGGCTAACAGAAAATTGATGTTAAAAAGTGCGTCCAAATGAAATGAATTGATAATGATACCCAGGGAATAGCATGCAAATAATCATAGATCGTTGAAATGCCATTGATCGTTTATTTATCATCTTATCAGGTGTCACAACGCAATAAAAATCGTAGTTTATTTATTGATAAAATCAAACTAATTTTCGGAACATTGTGCAGAATACAAAGAATTTTCATGCAAGTTATATATTACATTTCGTAGTTAGTTCAAATTTTTCGTGACATACTCTACCAAGAGGATACAACATTAATGCTTAAGGAACATTGACGGAAACATCACCAGACTATCTTTTGATATATTCAGCATTTTGTACCAAAATGATTTTAATTCTTATATATATAGGCAGGTGTTGCTGACATACATGTTTGAGAAAGCAGCCAAACAGCTTTATCTCATCTAACACTTGTTTTACATTTTGTATTAGTTTCTCTATAAAATAAAACCAGCAAGCAAGGTACGAATACTTCCAAGAACACTTCAAAGAAATTACCTGTCTTTATATTGTGTAATAACTGTCAAATACAGATTGCAATCTGAAAATGAATCAATTCTGTCACGTTCCTCCAAAACAACACATGAGTACAAGACGATGTCAAACACGTCTTGTGGGTACATACTGTACACTTTTAAGTCAGGTAATTATATAATGAATGACATAATAAAATGTTACATACAAAGGTCCGTGTTACCAGCGCAGAAGATACAGATGTAATGTAATAAAATGTTGCGCTTAGACAGGATTCTCACAAACATATCGATTCGCATAATACATTGTGTTCAGCCCCTGTGGAAGGAAGAGTTTAAATATGTCCCTCTTATATTTTTTTCAATTTGCATAAAAGAAACCCATTTCTACAAAAATTACATTTGATCAAACGATGACTTATTTGTGTTTAGAAAATCTACTTGTGGTTTCTCGAAGGACTAGCTGCTTTCAAGTTGTTCGGATTTGTGAATTCTTGTTATTTAGCATTAACACATTTCCACAAAACCTCTTTCCAAGTTACTGACAGTTATTCTACTATCGGCAGTAAAAGAACTGGTCCAGGAGTAACTGTGAAACAGCCATTCTATAGTTGTCGGGAATCAAATGTGGATTCTAAAAAATTCAAAAGATCTGTTAAAATGCCTCAAATCAAAGTCCCTTTCCTCTTAAAAAAGCACCCAAACATTTGTTTTGTTAAATAGAAATATTAAGTTCTACAGAGTGACAGAGCTTATTTGCTATTAACCACTCTGATTCTAACAAAAGCTCTAGATCTGAAGATGACATTTGCAGAATGCCTGATTTTTTGAAAGACAACATTTTTGTAATGTTTGGCGGCGTTTGTTTCAACAGATTGACAGCATTCCAATGGGAACCAACTTTACACCCGTTTTTGTCGATTTATTCCTTTATTCGTATGAAGATGACTTCATACAGTCTTCTGCAGAGAAAAGAGATTCACGTTCTGCTATATAGATGATATCCTTTAATAACTCCTAATTTGGTGACTATGTTGACCGCTAATATCCTATTGAACTTAAAATCAAAGATACTATATTAACAAAAAGATCTGCTTTAAACCTAGACTTTAATTTAGAAATTGACAGTAAGGGCGATTTAAGAACTTAACCTTACGACAACTGGATGGAAGTGACTTTTCCATTATAATCTTTTCATGTCTAGCAACATTCCAGCCACATCAGGATCCGGGCCGTTTATTTCTTAATTGATTAGCTACATCAGGGCTTGTGCTTCCTATCAAGATTTATATAGGGTCGTAGCCGACAAGAAATCTTCTGAGCCAGGTATTTCTCAGAGAAAGATTAGAGTCATCCTCCGACATTGTTTGGTAGCCATCCTGATTTCGTTGACCGGTACTTATTCATTTCACAAATGATTATGGATATCTTTGCAGTATCGTGACAGTAAATCAGTTCCTATATCGGTTGTGACTAATATCGACTTTGATTTTACACCGGCTTTGTCTACTGGGTATCACGACGGGTGCGCCTGAACTCACCCTGGTTTTTGAGGGCTTGTGTTACTACAGCTTTAGTTTTCAGTGTAATGTTGTGAGTTCTATTTTGTCTTTCATTTCATTTTGTTTGCCATGGTCTTGTCTGTCTTGTCTAAAAGATTTCTGTTTGTCCCTTTATAATCTTCGAATTCCATTTAAATGAAATATTCCGGTTTAAGTATTAAAGAAAGAATATGAAATATTTGCCAGAAAGACGCGATCTACATCTAACTTAAATTTATAACAAATATGCAAAGATCAAACTTTACTGCTTGTAAAGCGCTTGTCTGGATTTACCTAAATCAGATTAGCTAGGGCCAAGAGTGGAAAGATCAGCCAAACTTTATGTTTACATTTTGTTTACATTTATGGACCAAATGATCATGACCATGAACGCCGATAAACCAAATATAAAGATAACAATCGGATAATTTTCTCCTTGAAATGTACATATAACATAACAAAATTTGAATCCATTGGATCAATGCCTCAGCTGGTAGATCAGAGGCCCCTGAGGGTATTCACAAGCCCAGTAGTCGGACTTGTGTCAGATAAAATTATCAAACAATTTTTGTTCAGACATTTGCTGTATTTGTTTAAATTTGAAAGCACTAAAAATACAGAAAAGCTTCGACACGCATTGCACTTAGTAGTCGTCCTTGCCGTCGGAATTGGCTTCATATTACGATTAAATAAATGACTTAAATAAATGATCTAATTTATTCATAAAAGGGGCACATGGAAACAAACACTCGATTTTCATGCTTGACAATGTGACGTTATCTGTTACAAAACCCTATAATATTATAATTTTATCATTTGTTATTTATTATTATTATAAGTGCTTAATTCCCATTCTACTTTGTACTTCTTGAGCGAGAAGGCCATACAGACATTATATTAGAAAGACAGTTAGATAAGCAAAACCACTATAACCTTTGTTACATTTGACATTTGCTAAGTGTTATTCAACTGTCCCATATATACAAATCATCGTGTGTGTTAGACTCCAAGTTTGGAATTTGTCTTTTATTTGACAAGGCAATTTGTCTTGTCTTTCGCTAATCAATAATTATTTCCATTAAATGTTACAAGTTTGTGCTGGTTTTCACCGGTTCTGTATCACATCAAAATGGTACCATCAAGACGATAAAGCACAATCCCTAGACAGTGCTTAGATAAATGGTGTTTCTCTTTATAACATATTGGTATAAAAGCTATTTTAGAGTAAACCTGTATATTTTGTAAAAAAAAAGGGTTTTGTAATTGTTTAACCCGAGACCATTAATATTAATATATAAATACCACAATGCTGTTTTTCCAAATTATTGTTTAATTGATCATTGGCAATAACACAGAACCCATATTCAATGAAATGTTATGTTAGTGGTTAAATACCTTTTTACCTATCGTATGTTTTTATGGCTTTAATGATACTTCTGGTTTTCAAAACTTATACGATGAAAGTGATAGATAAATTTTTCGAAAAAGAATTAACAGCTTTTTACCTTCTTAAAAATACAAATGATATAAATGAAGAATTGACAATTACCGTTACTTTTCCTATAAAATTGTCACTGTATAAGAAAGTTACATAAAAAGGTAAATTTTACTTAATAATCTGTGTAATGAAAAATTTAGTTTTTGACAGACTTTGTTTTACCCCTACAGCATAAAAATTAGTAAGGTACAGGATATTGTTAAAGGAGGTCACACATTCCCTTATTATCTTTTTTTTATCTTTCTATCTTTACAGTTATTTATCATAAAATATTAAAGATAAAGGAATATTATATTATTTGGAATCAACATTGAATACCCTGTCAATTATTTGCATCAGTGCTAATTCTAATCAATATTCAGTTGATATTTTTGGATGTGTTTTGATTGAAATGCTAACTTTAGAAAACGAAATATAATAATATCTGTTGTGTTTGGATTTTGAACTAATTGTTAGAAACTTCGAGCACTTTCTAAGGAAGATGCATCTTGTTATCCTTTGTTTTATTTTAACTGCGTTTGTACCGTGTGCACTTAGATACACAAATAGTTTGTCTTTATGACAATCTAACTCCATTAAGATTTTGGAAATCTTTTAGGAATTCAGTTACTCCTGAAAGCTAGGCTTCTTTTTCGATGCGAATCAGTGCACACGCCGTTAAGTTTTAATGCAAACAACTGTTTGCAATGTTTAATTCAGACAAAGACTTAGAGTCGCACCCTTTTTGACATTGGAAATACGGTGATATTTGTGATATTCGTGTTTTTTAAATCACATTTATTTTTTTTAATTTAGCAATTACATGGAGGCTGTCGAGAAGTCAACTGAAGCTAACGAGCGTTCAACGCTCGCGTTCAAGATTTCAACGATAGCTGGCTAGTGTTCAAAATTGCTTTCAATTTGCTGGCAGTTTGCCAGCTAATGAAAGCTTTTGTATGACTTTCGCAAGGCTGCTACTATAGATCAACACTCAGTCTCACTCATTTTCACTACACTTGGTCTTATACATAGGGCAATATACAATCTTGCACACATTTGCTTATATTAATACAAATATATACTTCCATTGGATTTCACTTAAAATTTAGATATTAAAATCATTTTCGAATAAAGTATATTATCTTATCATGTTTGATTAAAAATATAAAATTTTATAAGGAAGAGACTTAAAAAATGAACCATGTTTTTATGTTTTGGAACTATAAACGACAACAACTATTCCCTTTTTTTAATATTCGGAAAGTGATTAATTGAAGCCATCTTTAGAATCTGTATTTCAAAATCCTATCGCTGGATTTCTTTCAATCAGGGTAATGCGTTCTATCGTATACAATCCATGCAAATTAAGCTTATTTGTACCAACGGTAGCTCCAAAAGAAGAAAAAAACAGTATACACTTTTATTTGTTGTTAATTTTGGAAATAGAATGATATATTCTACATTTCAGCAAAGTTATTAAATATTTTATCATTGAAACGTTTAAGTGATGATCTACCTAAAAATTGTCTTTTTTCCACAAATTTGGGATATAAATATCAGTAAAAGATACACTATCTGTAGTAAACTTCGTGCATCATGCATATCATATATTCAAATAATGTTCCAACCACTTGATTCTAGGGACAAGATTTTGCTTACACGAAACATATGATAAATATATTAGACTTATTTAAATCATTATATAAAACAAATCCTCTCTTTGACTTTATTTACTATTTATTTAGCGTCCGTATAAGTTGCTGACAAGGGAATACATTATACAATGCAATGTTCGAATTCCTGGCATATTACGTAAATCGAAGACAAAAAATATGTAGATAAGAAAGGCTCTGTACATATGTCAATCATAATAGGATAAACTGTTTCTTGCCAAAATTCTACTGTCACTTGGTGGGTGGCTGTCTCATGAACAATCATGCCACATCTCCTATTTTTATATTGAATAGTATTATTTTTTTTTCAATATTTTCTGTCGATGAATCATTTACGCCTTTTTTCTTGTTATCTTTCAAAACAATATGAATGGCTTTGGTGATTAAACGTTTGATTCTGTAAATAGTATTGTTTCATAGAGGAAATATTCGATTCCCTCTTACCTAACTTACAGTACAGGTAAAAGAAAAAGACTAACAACACAACAGCAAAAAAGCATAATGTCGAAATTGTTTATATCTTAGAAAAAAATAACGTAAGAAGGAAGATGCTCTTTTTCTGAGTTTGGAAAGAATCAACAGTCTGAAAAAAAGTAACCCATTCTTTGACAGTTTAACATAACAGATCAATGTTAGTCACAAAAGTAATGATTTTCACAAGCTTCGATTGTGTTGTAAAAGTTGAGTAAATGAAGTTGAAAGAAATAAACATCTAATTTTAATTTTTACTTTTTTTGAGGTATCAAACTTGCCTGTTTTCATTTCATGTGCTCTTAAAACCTCTTTGCTGAAAATCTATTGTTGTACGTGTGCAAGACTTTGTTGTTCAAATGCAACATTAATTGTTCCGAAATTATATGTCTGGATCAAATCCTTTGAAATAAATGCAATATATATATATAGACTACTATATGACTGAAATGAGTACTTTGTCACCAGTAACCACAAGATAACATCAGAACACATTCAAGATAATTAAATGGCCAAATAATTAATATGGTCAATAGAACTTATGCAATGAAAGATGTATCGCAAAATGTATAAAACGGTTTCTGTTTTGCAGTAAACAACAACCCCATGAAATAGTAAAAAATTACGCAAAGCGAATTTAATGATTACATTTTGTATTAGTTTTTAGAATATTTAAAAACGAATCACAGGACTGGGAGATAATTTTTTTTTCTGTATTTTGTTAAAAGGCAATAAATATTTATCAGAAAAATTAAACGGTTTAATTAAGTAGTATGTTTTTATAAAAAATAGGAGATATGGCATGATTGTCCATGATATAGGCCTTTCCGATAACCATTGTTATCTGCCCTTGACTCGTTTACTTCAATCATGCGCAGTGAGTGGGGAACCGCTAGTAATCTAGTTCCGGAGTGTAATTGTTCGTTATCGTTATCGTATTAACATTAAAAACTGCATATACTTCAATAAACTTACTATTTATAAATCTAGTTTTGCATCAGAGTACCAAAGTCAAACCTTATTGCTGTGTATTTTCCAACTTTCGCAAAGATGTGGTTAATTTTCTAAGTGACAATTTCAAAATATATACAGCATATAGCAAATAATATAAATAAAAATTTGTGATCCCATCGATTAAAAGTTCATGAAAGTAATGCAGTTAAAACGTAAATACGTCAAGAAATTAAAATGGTCAATTATGGACTAATGCGAATTTGTAAAATAATGAAACAAATCCAAAACTGGAACAACTGTGGCCTTCGGAATATGAGAAAGTTTTTAAAACCTGAACATATGTATAAGCACCACACTTATCAGAAGCTGTATTGAATAAGTATCAGAATATAGGACTAACTTGATTACTGTATGTAATTACAGGGCTTTATGTCCAAAATGACTTATTGAAGAACTTGCCTGCACTTAATTTCCTGTTTTCCATTAAATGATCACCAGCATACCTGATGAAGGTTAATCCAGATAAGCGCTTCGTACGAAGTAAAATTAAGGCATTTCACTATCAATGTTTTTTTTTGTCAACATTCAATTTAATCACTGGCGCTTGAGGCATCGGAACTCCCTTTTTTATTTTTTTATTTGTGGTGTAAAAATCACGTGCTTTTATCTAATATAACAGAATCGAAAAATACAGCGGGTCGCTTCGTCTTCTAGTGAGAGAAGATAGGAAAGGGATCCGCAGGTTTTTCGATTCGTTTTTTATAATAGATAACTGCACACACTATATTTTATCACCAGATTTAAAAAAACATTAGACACAGTGGAAAAGGGGGTTCCGATGCCCCAAAGCGCCTGTGTAATTGATAAGAGTAAGAAGCACTATTTTTTCGTGTCTCTCGGAAATCTAATAGTGAATCAAGGCAACAGCTTAACGAGAAATAATGCAGTGCGCTGACCAGAAAAGATGTGGATTGTGTCTATCTGCCATATTTTTTCTTTTACATAATGAAAATATTGGTCAATTATACGTCTTATTCCCAAAACGTTTTAAACCCAGGTCTAATAAATAATTGCAAGTAAATCCAAAAAATTTCCAAATGTATTTCAATTCAGTAAATACGTGTTGATCTAATCCCAACAAATATCGAAAGAAAAATATTTTAAATTTTATTCAGTTAGTCCTACTTAACATTTGGTATATTAGCCCAATTTTTACATAAAAAGAAAAGTGCAATCCTCTGTTTTGCATCCATCTGTTGGTTCTAACATCGAGAGTGTTCTAACATTGAGAATAAAAATATTTTCTGGTAAGTACAAGTTAAAGATCTGTAAATGCATTAAAAATCTTCCTTTATTTAAGACTGCACTTTAGTTTTAATAAACTCATTAAAATAGGGTATGAAAAAATTTATCAACCACCACAACGATTTATTTCACATGTCGTAAGTATATAAAAAACTGACTTTAGAATTTGTTAATTGTCGGAAAAACAAAGGAATATCGCCAGGTATAAATGACATCCTGTCTACAGGTGTGATCTCAGCAGGTGTCATGTACCGGGTGTAGTTTGTTTATTGCAATGCGCCATTTATTCTAATCATAACCGACAAAACACCTTTTTAGAGACAAATATACATGTCTATGACTTTGTGAATATTGTGGAGCTGATTTTGAATATTTGTTATAAACGTATGTAAGCTATGTAGCGGTGAATCGTGTCTTTCTTATTTATATCAGGGACATCCCTGTATATATGTTCTTATATGATATTCTTTCCTTAAAAAAATGTAATAAAATATTTTAACAACATTTTTGTTTTTGACAGTTAAAATTTCTTAATCAACTTTCTGGGAAGAAAACAATGTAATCCAATTTGTTTTATTAAATTGTCTGAGATATCTAAGAGAAATTGATTAGCGCTGTAATCGGCAGGGGAGATAACAATAGTTATCGGAAAGGCCTATAGACTAATTCAAAATGTCAAATGAATATTTAATAAGCAACAATTTAAAGCTCGTTTTTTAAGCCTTATTTTTCAGTCAGCTCTAGTTCATCGTCTGAAATGGCATAATCTCTAGGATTAAAATATTTTATTTTCAACAGATACCTAACAAAATGCAGAATAATTCTTTATTACATGATCTGCTTAAATTAATACTAAATGATTAAATGAACTTGTATAAAATCGTATAATTTCCAGGGTTGTTAATGATGGATTTGAATTAAACGAAAGCATTATTCAAAATCGATGCATTTATTAAAATAACAATAATTCAGCGAGATACAGGAGAGTTTCATCATTCCTTAAAAACAAATTGTCGCACTTGCTTTCTATCCACTATGGAAAAAAATAACGCTGATATTAGCTAAAAATGATCTTGTTTGAACCTTATAATCTGCCCCAACATTTAGCCCTTTGAAAAATAAATCTGGTATAGACTGCATTACATGTTGTAAAACTATCTGGCTGGAATGATGTTCTAGAAATAATTTATGCACAAAAAACTTATGTTTTTAACCAAAAAAAAAAAACAAACGTAATAAATAAAATATTAAACTGCACTGGCACATTCGGAAGAAAACATGAAAGCCCGCTCATGAAAAGAAAAATATAAAAGTGTTCTTATAGTACAGAAAACACTTTTAGAATCAAATCACGTGACCAAGTATTTATTTAGATATGCGATCTAAACATTTGCATTTCGGGGCCTTTTACAGCTTCTGTTATGGTATGGACTCTGGTTCATTGTTGAAGGCCATAATGGGACC
>JAULBM010310644.1:7950-24473 GCA_032357055.1 Geukensia granosissima | reverse complement strand
AGTTAAAATTCTACTGTCACTTGGTGGGTGGCTGTCTCATGGACAATCATGCCACATCTCCTATTTTTATATTTCATGGTTCTGTCGAAAAAAAATGCAACGTTTTCGCAATATTGGAATTATTTTCTATTATCCAATATTATACAATTAATGAATATTTTTAGCCAGTGGAAAACTAAGTTGGAAGACTTAAACATTTTAATGTTTTACATTAAATACACACCAGTCTGTCTTTCAATATCAAGTGTTAAATCTATTTTAAAAATGTTATAACACCATTGTGTACAAAGTTTGGCCTCCGGAAGTTGACATTAACGTAGATTTGTCCAAATATTATTGCGACATGATTTGAATTGATTAGATATTTTTTCCTTATTGAGTGTCATATAAGGAAATACAAAATTTGTTGTTTGTGAAAATATGGAAAGGATACGAAATGTATCGCACATAACAGTTGTTCTTATTACTGGAGATGGATTCCAATTTCGATTTGTTTGAGTTCTGCTTTACAATGACTACTTATGTTTTGATTCCAATGCTACTGAAGACAGGTTATTCCATAGCATATCAAAATTCACCATTGTTATGCGAGCTTGGTAAACACGTACTTAAAAGGTACAATTTTTAAAAGACTTCAAAGCAATTATTCTTACTGACTACAATTTCAAATTAACCTATAGATATGATATTTGCACTGAGTATCTACGTATGAATATTCAGACTATTTATTTGATAACAAGTTATCTAGAAAAATATACTGGTTAGTACACTACTAGGACGAAAATTGTTATATATGCAAAGGTATGTATGTTTTTAGGTTATAGACTGGTTTCTTGGTGATTTCTGGTTTGATAAATTTGTACAGAACAAAAATTGGTGCAATTTTTTTTTTAGATACTTATGTGAAAACTACTTGCAAACTCAAACGCTATATTACATAAAAAGTGTTATATTATAAAAGTTGTAAAGCGATATTTTCTCTAGAAAGAAAATTAAATTCTAGCGACTTGGTTTTGGAAAGGGGCAAAATGTAAACTTAAGAGAGCCGAAGTTCTCAATTTCGACCTTCTATATTTATCTAGCCTGGTTTATTATCAGTTTCTACCGGAAATGGCAAAGGTTTGCGCATATCTATGTTAGGAAGCTATTTGTTTAAAATATCTGTACCAAAAACAAGTTTCAGTGTCAAACATATACCTTTTGTGGATAATTTGTTAATGGAACAGTGAGATTAAATGGGTCATTTTTAAATTTGACCACTTATGTCTGCCGAATCCACTTGTACTTTCTCGTAAGTAGTTTAAACACTTCATATTGACCTTATACATAAATAAATCTAATATATTAGTCGTACAAACAGACTTATTTCTTATGCTACTGATGAAAGTTTACTCCTCAAAATTTGCATTAAGCATACCAAAATTTCATATTTGATCAACATTGGTAATTTTGGATTTTGAAACCACTGGGCTGATACCTCTGTTGATGGATGTGTCCCCGAGGGTGTTCACCAGCCCAGCTGTCAGACTTGTCTGACATGAAATTTATCAAAGAATGTTTTTCAGAAATGTGTTGCTTTTGTAAAATTTCTAAAGCACTGAAAATACGGAAAGGCCTCTAAAAGTATTGCACTTAGTAGTTGTCACTGTCGTCAATTATAGTGTTCCATTTCGATTTGTTTGTATCTGAGTGCTAATTTGCTACGTTTAGATCTTCGACTTCCCATGTTTTGTTTCTAATGCTATTGATAAGATGTTACTCCATGAAATGTACATATAGCATACAAAATATTTTATTCAACATGGGTAATTTCTTTATTTTAGATATTTGTATAATGTTTTATCTTTAAATATTCCAGAATTTACAAAAATACGAATAGGGTATAGAATTTTGATACTACAAGGGATATCACATCCTACGTTCTATGGAAACATTACATATGAAACTTACAAATTTTCCGTAAAACAAACTTATTCACATGAGGTACAAGTTCGACATTGTAGTCAAGACATTAAAACTGGTTTTGTTGGAAGAGATATTATTAAACTGATCGCTTCCGTACACAAATATTTATCAATTTGGCATTATATTCATTTTTTCTTTCTTCACTTTTGTTGCCAACTCAGTATTTTCTTTTTTCAGTAAATGATTTATAAATTGCATTGGCCGTTCCTATACTGGTGAAACACATTTCTCCTTTCAAATCAGTTTTTGAATTCCTTTAATTTAACCTGTGTGAAATAGAGTGAAAAACAGATGATATTTTGTTAAACTTGTTTAAAACCTTTTATTTACGCATCTTCATTGCCTAGTTTGTTTTGTTTGCGTAGATCCTAACACAATCAGCCAGGTGGGATGTCAAAGGCAGATAAAATATTACTTGGGGCTGCTGGAACAGTTGGGTTAGGTGTGGCATCATGGAGACTATTCTTCCCATACATTGGGGATGACATTCGTACTATCCGTGTCTTTCGGCGGACTGCTGCTGCCATTACGAAGTCAATGATGCAAGACAAAAGAATTATTGATATGTTTGAAGAAGCCGTGGCTAAACATTCCAAGAAAACGTTTATAATATTTGAGGACAAATACTACAGCTATGAGTTCGTTGATGCTATGGCTAACAAAATTGCAAATGCTGTTGGAAAATGGAACATTAGGCAGACAGATACAGTAGCTATGATGGTTTACAATGAACCCGCCTTCGTTTGGACATTTCTAGGTAGACAGGTTTTTATATATGGTTTTAAGATATATTTTCATATTGTTTTTTGTTAATTATTAAATTCAACTACGTAATTTGACCCCAAATTAAAACGAAAAACTGGACACGAAAACGGCCTGTTTTATGCATTTTGGCATAGATTTGGTTTAAGAAAACATAAGCAAAAATTCTTTATTACTCCTCTTTAAAAGCTATCATAATATAAGATCTTAGAAATCTTAGCAAACAATAGTATTTGTCAGAGCATGACATATTGATATCTTCATTAAATGGATTTTAAAATTATGACTGTTTTCTACCCAAACATTCACATTTTTAATACCAGTGGTTAGAAAATTCCCGGACGCGATCCCCAGCCCACCCCATTTATGATTTATTGTTTGATAACTTGTTCTCGTCTAGAATATGCATGGCATATTGGCCTCTAAGCGTTATGCAACAACCAGTCAATCAACTCATTATTGCACACATTAAAACACTTTACTAAAATATTTCAGCTTTTATTAGATAATTTTATTTTGAGTTTAATTTTAGGACCAAATAAGATTCATCTTTAACATACCCTTAATTGGTGGTGAAGGTTTTTGTTAATTCTATTTTAAACTGTGTTGCCCCACAGAGTTTCAGTTGTGTTATTTTTCTGTTTTAAGGATTACAGAAGATGGGGATTGCAGCAGCGTTTATTAACTTTCATCTAAAATCCAATCCTCTGTCTCACTCCATTAGATCTAGCGAAGCAAAGGTATTAATTGTAGGAGAAGGTAAGAGTACTTAATAATTTTTAAAATGTTTTATTTTCAGACCAAGTCAATTTATACACCTCAAACAAGATGTCCTTAACAAATAGGTTAGGCATTTAATTTTAGACTAAACACTATCTTTCCGTTTTTGCTTTACTTCACTAGGTGCACACTAAAAGGCAATTCATGGTTTTCTTGAAATTAAATGGACGTTTTACGTTTCATTTTGGTAATTGGTAAGGATCCATCTCCAAACACACACACACACCAAATCGATTGTTTGATTGCAATCCCATAACAAATGCATCTACTTTCATTTTCATCCAAAAGGTGACGAATTATTGGAAGCCATAGACGAAATTAAATCAGACTTACCTGATATTCCTGTGTATGTAATGGGAAAATCTCAAAGTCAGCTGGATGCGAGATATCAATCGTTGGACGATTTGTTGATAAGAACTATTCCAGTACCAGTATGTAAGGCAGTCCGCAAACCTGTACCACCCTTACATCCTCTGTGCTATATCTACACATCCGGAACAACAGGTCAGTCATACTGAGTCGATTGCAGTATATTTCGTCAAAGTGCCTAATCCATGTTTTCTTAGAGGTTACTCATTAAAATGACCATAAAGCATACTAAAATACAAAATTACCAATGTTAAGTAAATATGAAAAAAATTAGGTATGCTATATGTTCATTTCCAGGAGTAACATCTCCAAAGTAACATTAGAACCGAAAAATAGGAAGTCAAAGATTCAAATATAGAAAAAGAATTCACCATACTTCAACATTGGTAAACTTTTATTTTTTCTTAATATGTAACAATTAGATTGGGAACATTTACAATATAATCTGACAAACTTGATTTAAATACCACAAAAATACAGGCATTGAAGCTTACCAAAATGTCATGCCTAGATTTGAAAGATTTGTTAGGCAAACTGATTTGCGACGGCAGGTAACACTTATGTTTTCTTAGTATTCATGCGAAAATAATTTACGTTATGACAATCCTTCTTAACTGAATAAAGTAAAAGACAAGTTGAGGGGCATTTAAGAAATGAGAACAGAATGACAACATAGAAGAAAACATAAATGAAAGTAAAAACTGGGGAGTCCAAACTCCCTTCGCCTTTTCTCGAAATAATTTTTACGTTTACAGGGATATTAGTAAAGTTCTGTTTCAGGTTACCTACTCCTTTCCGAAAAGTAAGGGTCGGCCTCTGCAGGAGGCATTTCTTTTTTATTCTAATCTTGAACAAATAATTTAACTGGACAAATCTGTAACCAATACAACAATGACCGATAATGTATGATTGTTGTTCTTAATTTAGATTTGTTTTTAGGTTTACCAAAGCCAGCTGTAATTAATCAGACCAAAGCAATCGGACTAGCGTGTTCGTTTCAGGTATTCTCCTTTAATGAGAATGACATTGTCTATATAAGTACACCTCTATATCACAGCGCAGCGACGGTTCTCGGACTCTTCAATACTATTAATGTTGGTAAGTGTTAAAGTATCTCATGAATTTTACAAGGAACTATTCGTTTGTTCTGTTGTATAAAGGGTTCTAACATATCCACTGCCAAACAAACATTCACCTTCAGAAAATATACATTATTATAATTGAACTAAAAATGCTGCATACCCATTGGTCAATACCATGACAACGGAAACGCTTTCACATCGATAAACTAATATAAATGACGTCATGAGACTTTAGTAATACGCCTTCAAAAAGGTTCATCTTTTGGAATTAAATTGCAGAATATTTTCATTTGGTTTATCTGGAATTATAAGTAATGAATGTTATCTTCACGAAATTTTTATATGTAAACTTAGCTTTTCATTTAAACTTTGCATGAAATCCTTCGGACTTTATTAATTTTGAGTGTACACGTCTAAATTCCTTCTAAATAGCATTAATACTATATAATGTCAGAACTATGTTGCACTAAACAAGAGGATATTGATCCACATTGCTTCGTGCACATTATCTTCAATCAAACCGGCAGAGAGATAGGGTCCTATTCATAATGGTCAACAGACATTGAGAGGAATTGGTCAAAGAAACTTTCATTCTGTTACAAAAAGACAGCCTGTAGATGTTTGTTATTCACACGTTCTGGTGGCCGTTTCAGAGACAATAAAATTCTATAAAACTAATCAGTTTGTATTCTTATAATTACCGTTCATATCTATTGTCTTTGGTGTGATCCATCTCAAACTACAGCAAAGCATTATTGTTGGCGTTTTCAAACTGACAATCATATCTGGCAACTTATTTACCCTTTCGGAGCACCTGATCTCACTCTTGTTTTGCTAAGGAGTTCGTGGATTCCAAGCTTTTGTTCCTTTTGTTTACATTTTATCTTTTAGTTGTTTTAAATTTGTCGTGTATCTTTGGACTATGCACTTTTGATCTCTCACATGTGTATTCTACACTGGACTTTCATTACACGAACAGCTCTGGTACTAATAAATGAATGCTGTCTTCTTATTCAGAATGATAAAATAGTGGAGCTTTGCACTATTGTAAAGCAGAAAATCTTCAGTCATCAGCGATGTTGAGTGCTATTTAGTGGCTTGTTTATCTAATTTTGCTAACAGGTGCTACTATTTTAATCGGGAAAAAGTTCTCAGCACGTTCATATTTTGATGACGTACGAAAACACAACGTGACAGTTATACAGTATATTGGAGAAATGTGTAGATACTTACTTCGTATTCCACCGGTAAATATATACAGTGTAGATACTTTCTTCGTGTTCTAAAGGTTAGCACATACAGTATATTTTGGGAAAGATGTAGATACTTATTTCGTGTTCCTTCAGTAAGTACATACATATTGGAGAAATGTGTAGATACTTACTTCGTGATCCACCGGTAAGAACACACAGTATATTGAGGAAATGTGTAGATACTTACTTCGTGATCCACCGGTAAGTACACACAGTATATTGAGGAAATGTGTAGATACTTACTTCGTGATCCACCGGTGAGTCAATACAGTATATTGAGGAAATGTGTAGATACTTATTTCGTGATCCACCGGTAAGTACACACAGTATATTAAGGAAATGTGTAGATACTTATTTCGTGATCCACCGGTAAGTACACACAGTATATTGAGGAATGTGTAGATATTTTCTTTGTGTTTCACGGTTTTTAAAATAAATACTGTGTAATGAGGAAATGTGTAGATACTTACTTCATGTTCCAACGATAAGTACATACAAGTATATTGAGGAAATTTGTGTATACTTACTTCGTATTTAAACCCTAAGTTCACACAGTATATTTGGGAAATGTGTAGATACTTACTTTGTGTTCCAACCCTTAGTACACAAAGTATATTTGGGAATTGTGTAGATACTTACTTTGTGTTCCAACGATAGATCATACAGTATATTGAGGAAATGTGTCTATGCCTATTTCGTGTTTAAACCCTAAGTACACACATTTTTGGGAAATGTGTAGATACTTACTTCGTGTTTCAACCCTAAGTACTCACATTTTTGGGAAATGTGTAGATACTTACTTCGTGTTCAGTCTACTTTGTGTTCCTTCGGTAATTATATGCAGTATATTGGGGAAATGTGTGGATACTTACTTCGTGTTCCAACGATAAGTGCATACAGTATATTGGAGAAATGTGTAGATACTTACTTCGTGTTCCAACTGTAAGTACATACAGTATATTAGGGAAATGTGTAGATACTTACTTCGTGTTCCAACTGTAAGTACATACAGTATATTAGGGAAATATGTAGATACTTACTTCGTGATCCAACGATAAGTACGTACAATATATTGAGGAAATGTTTGTATTATTACTTTGTGTTTAAACCCAAAGTACACACAGTATTTTTGGGAAATGTGAAGATACTTACTTCGTGTTCTTTCGGTAATTATATGCAGTACATCGGGGAAATGTGTGGTTACTAACTTCATGTTTCAACCCTAAGTACACACAGTATATTTGGGAAATGTGTAGATACTAACTTCGTGTTCCACCGGTAAGTATACAGTATATTGGGGGGATATGTAGATACTAACTTCGTGTTTCAACCCTAAGTACACACAGTATATTTTGGGAAATGTATAGATACTTACTTCGTGTTCAGTCGGTAAGTACATTCAGTCCATATGCGAAATATATAGACACTTAATTCGTGTTCCGCCTGCAAATACATACAATATATAGTGTAAATGTATAGACTCTTACTTCATGTTCCGTCGGGAGAAATATACAGTACTTCGCGCTCTGTGAGTAAATACATTATATATAGATGCTTACTTTGTTTTCCATCTTTAATTAATATATTACGTTTAATATCGTGACGGTCGTATTTACTTTTGAATTTTTTAAATAAAACAGTTGAAAGTTTTCAAAAAAGTTGAGATTAACTAAGACAAGTTATTGTTTTCGACTTCATTTTGATCATCATAAAAATTTTACTATAGCTTGCAAAAAAGGTACTGTGTAAGATTATTTGATTATTTGACGAAATGATTTGTATTATTATTATTAATATTATTATTATAAGGAATTCGAAGAAACAGAAGTTAAGTCGGAAAACAGACAAGACCATGGCCAACAAAACGATACGAAAGGCAAACATAGAAAACACAATGTTCATTTAACTGAAAACTAAAGCTTAACACGAACCCTACAAAAACAAGGGTGAGTTCAGGTGCTTCGGAAGGGTAAGCAACTCCTGCTCCACTAGTGGCACCCGTTTTATTTTATTTTATTATTATTAGTTAATTTATTAGACTGAACAATTTGCTATGAAATTGATATATACAATTATTCTTCAGAGTGAGCTAGACAAAGTCCATAAATTAAGAGTTGCCATTGGTAACGGATTACGTCCAGATATCTGGGAAGAGTTTAGGAGTCGGTTTAATATTCCGTTGATTGCTGAATTTTTTGGTGCAACAGAAGGAACGACAGGGACTTGGAATATTTTAAACAAACCAGGATGTGTAGGGAGGTGGTCGCCAATAACGGTTAGTTTTTGTGTAGGGAGGTGGTCGACAATAACGGTTAGTTTTTGTTTAGGGAGGTGGTCGCCAATAACGGTTAGTTTTTGTGTAGGGAGGTGGTCGCCAATAACGGTTAGTTTTTGTGTAGGGAGGTGGTCGCCAATACCGGTTAGTTTTTGTGTAGGGAGGTGGTCGCCAATAACGGTAAGTTTTTGTGTAGGGAGGTGGTCGCCAATAACGGTTAGTTTTTGTGTAGGGAGGTGGTCGCCAATAACGGTTAGTTTTTGTGTAAGGAGGTGGTCGCCAATAACGGTTAGTTTTTGTGTAAGGAGGTGGTCGCCAATAACGGTAAGTTTTTCTACATTTTAAATAGTATTGTCTCTAAATACCTCTTTGATATCAACAGAAAAAAGATACAAAGAAAAAAAAACTCTGACAAATTGACAATAGTTGAACTTCATCAAAGTCAAATAACCTTTATTGTTACCAGAATTTTATCTTTTAATGAGTGATCTTTGATGTAGTTAGATTGTGGCTAACATTTTGGTGTTATTTCGAAAACCTAACTGTCAAAATGATAGTTCGAATTTCTTTTAGAAAAGATATGGTCCTAGAGGGGTTGAAAGTTTTCTTGTTCGACATGACCCAATAACGTATGAACCCTTAAGGGACAAGAATGGTCGATGCATTGTTTCCAAACCAGGTAAATCTTATTACTGTTTTTCTTTTGTACTTGCTTTTCTGTCCTTAATTAAATGACGCTTAACCTTGGCAACAGCCTACATAAATTTCGGTTAAACAAACCTTATTTTAAAGAGACAAGAGTTGTATGTGCTTTTATTTATTTTCGAGTGCTGAAATGTTTGTTGGAAAGTTTACATTTTTCCAACATTGTCCGGAGGTTTAAATTTCATTTTCTTTTAATCAAAAGCATTAATTATTTTACAAGGACTGCACACAACCCGAGATTATCAAGTCGAAAAAGTTATTATTTTGCTATTTGAATGTTAACATTTTGAGAAATTGTCTACTTTTTATTTGGTTTTAAAAGTAAATTAAATGGTCCGCTTAGCAACTTTTAATGCATTTTTTCAGTCCGGCCAGTTGCTCCAGACATTTAAACACTGTTGCTCACTATTAATGACAGATTCTAACATTTCTTAAATATTTACAATGTGTATTTCTGTTCCAAAATCCCTCGCAATCCGGTACGATATATTCATCTCATATTTTCATATTACTAGGAGAAGAAGGGCTGTTTATTTCGGGAATTCCTGAATATATTTCAACCTTCTACAAAGGTACAAAAGAAATGAACGAGAAAAAAATGGTTAGAAATGCGTTTAAAGATGGCGATGTTTATTTCAATTTTGGAGATATATTTTATCTAGACAAGCAGTACTACCTGTACTTCCGGGACCGTGTTGGTGATACCTTTAGGTAAAAATTATTAATAATTACTCTTGAATGGAAATGTAACAACTTTAAAAATAGCAGTAAAATCCCTTTGTTGTCTTTTTTCGGAATTTTTCCTAACATGTCACATAAAGTTAAAATAAAAGATTTCGTATTAAAGTATAAAATTCCGTTTCCCTTAATTCATTATGCATCGTTAGTAATCGCTAAATTCTGATAATAACACTGATGAGTTCATAGATTCCAAAACTTTGTTCTTTTTATTTTGTTTTATCTTTTAGTTTGTTTCAAATTCGTCTTTCTTCTTTGAACCTTTTGATCTCTCACATGGGTTTTCTACACTGGACAACTTCTGTAGCCTCCGATTATACATATGGCAATGCAATATAATTTTGCATGAATTACAATAATACAATAGAAATGTTTGAGCTACATTTAAATAGGGCCGCCTCAAAGTAAAAGCTAAAGAACACGTTCTGAATTCAAACTTTTAATTTATTTAATTTAATGCCAATAAATGTATAGTTTAGAATTCAGATATCTATGTTTTGTTAAAAATGTTAGTATATTTAGAAATGTGTTGATATTTTAGATGGAAAAGTGAGAATGTGTCGACCAGGGAGGTTTCAGATATTCTTGGAACATTACCTTTTATACATGATGCTAATGTTTACGGTGTAACGATTCAAGGTAATATCGCTAATAAAAATTTTATCCGCAGTTACCACCGACCACAACACACTCACACAGATATTATTTGAAAATACAATTTTATCTCATCTTTTAATTCATTACTGTTAACTCACAAAATCATCAAAACTATGCGAGTATGTAACAATCAAGTTGTATAAAATGACTATTCATTCTTTCCTAATCATTCCTTTACATTCAAAATCACTTTTATACACAATCAGACACATGTAGTTGTAATAGTGAGGCGGTGGCAATTGATGATTTTCTAATTTAAGCGACAATTTATATATGATACATTCAATTAATTTTCTTCCTGACAATATTTACATCGGGATTGACGATAGATTTTATTGAAAGTTTGAAGAAAAACCTATGGGTACCAACTGTGCCTTTCTAATTGCATACTTATTCCTTCACTGTTATGAATCCCAGTTATGCTAAACTCTACAAAGATCCTTTTAAATCTGATTTAATGGACAATTTTAATAATACTTACCGTTATCTTGGCGATATCTTTGCAGTGAATAACTGGAACTTCTCCAAATACGTCAACAACAATTTACCTAATGCTTATGTCTCACAAAGTAAAATCTGAATAAAAATATACGATAATAGAGACGACTTCTCTTTTCCAATTGTAATTTTTTCCTTCCTTGACGAGGACGTTCGTTTGGCTCCTTTAAATACGGTTTATCTATAATTCTCAACTTGTTCGTTTTGCCCGTGTATGCAGCGATGTTTTTGATTTCAATAAACGTAATCTTCGTTTTGCCAGCAAATTAATAAATCAAGGATTTCGTTACAATAAATTAGAATAAACGATAACCAAATTCCATATAAAGATTTAATTTTAAAGTTTTGTTTCACCTATAGAAATTGATCCAAAATGGAATATCAAACCCAAACTTTTTTGGAACTGTGGTAATTATTTAAAAAAGCTCGTAATTTTTTACACAACCTTGTCAGTTACTTAAAAAACTTGCATTATTTAAGGATCTTTGAGTATTGTCTTCTTTGGTATCAACATTGAATCTCTGTTAAATAATTTACATAGAAAGTAATTTCAGTCAATATTTTGTTAATTGTTTGTCCTACTTGTACATTTAGCCGATATTTTTTAAATTTTGGCACTTGCACAACACGATGTTTCCTTTGGCTATTAATGCTATTTTTACACTTAATCAAACTGATTTTGATTGATGGCTTAAATAAAGAAAACCAGGTCTGATTCATCTGTGTTTTGATTTTGAACTATCCCGAGGGCGGCATGGGTATACAAACTGGTCGTTTCTTCTGCAGGTAGACCGTATGCTAAAGGGTCGTCCGTTGGTTTCAGTGGGATTTAAAAATATTCGATTTCCCCTTGGCAAAGGTTGTGTCTGAGGAAATAATAGGCACTAATATCTCTGTTCTGGAGGCACTAGTCCTGTAAAAGAGGCGCACCTGGTTGTGGAGGATGTATAAATTTACAATCCGTCCAGGTGGGAGACTTTAAAGATGCCCTGTGTTAAGGTTTAGAAAATGCCATTTTCTAAGCACGTTAAAGACCCCTTGTAACCACTCATTTTGAGTGGTCATAAGGCGGTCTGTTACAAGGCTTAATTTTTCTACAATACCAAACCAGTAAT
The DNA here is from genome assembly GCA_032357055.1 of Geukensia granosissima. Classification (NCBI taxonomy): domain Eukaryota; kingdom Metazoa; phylum Mollusca; class Bivalvia; order Mytilida; family Mytilidae; genus Geukensia; species Geukensia granosissima. Next base: position 12,274 of record JAULBM010310644.1, on the reverse strand, counting down.
TTTTCTAAAATCCCTTCCTTACCGGTCCCATGTTCAAAGTCTACGTAGTAGTTTAAACTTTGTAAACTTTTTCCCGTCTTGAATACTTTTGTCTGAAATATTGCCCGCTGGACTTTTAGCAGAAATCAATCAATCGGTGGAATTTAAACTGAGCCAAAAAAAGCGTGTACTTTTTCAAGTTCGGTTCATCTTGTTGTCTCATTTATTTAGTGTTTATGTACTATGTACCGGCTTTTAAAGTTAAATCCTCTGAAGATGGGTTTTAAAGTTGTTATTCTGTCTATTTAACACACCACTGTCCCAAGTTAAGTGGAGGGTTGGGAACCCACAAATATGTTTGACCCAGAAACATACTTTATGTTCGTGCCCAAAGCCTTGAACCTTTAATTGTTTTAATGTTTAAATTGCTTGACATTTAATACTATCTGACCGATGATTGTTACATTCGAATATCACTTTTTATTTAGGAGACAATTACAGCTTTCCGTATGGTGTTGATATGTGTCTATAATCGAAGGCCTAAGGGCAACCAATATATGTTGGTAATTTACAGGAATTTGAAGATACCAAAGTGGCAAACAGAAATCGTCGGAAGACAGACAAGACCATGGCCAACAAAATGAAATGAAAGACAAACATAGAAAACACAACACTACACTAAAAACTAAAGCTGGAGTAACACTAACCCTACAAAAAACAGGGTGAGTTCAGGTGCTCCGGAAGGGTAAGCAACTCCTGTTCCATTAGTGACACCCGTCGTGGTACTCAGTAGTCAAAGCCGGTGTATAGTCACAATCGGTGTTAGTCACAACCGGTATAGGAACGGATTTGGATTCATGACAGTCGGAAGATATCCATTGTCATCTGTGAAATGGATATTTTGTACCGGGGAGGGGAAGGGGACTTCCTCTTGGCTCCTACGTACAGTACATATATTTCTCAGTTGGTTCGTTATGTGCATGTTTGAAGTGACGTTTCAGATTTAATGAGCGTAATCACTGTATATCTGAAAAAATATTAAATCATGGATTTTTTTTTACCACAAATTGATTAAAACATAAACTAATTTTCATAAAAATAAAGGTTTGGTATCAAATTTTGGATGTATTTGTAATTACCATATGAAAGATGGAATATCACATCCTACTTTTTACGGAAACGTGGTAAATAAAGATCTAAAATTTAAATAAAATCCACCTGGTCTTAAAATTCGTCTTCAAGTAAACTGCTCCGTAACTATATCGTTAAAACATTGATATTTAATCTTTAAAATATGGTTTTTATTGGTACTAATATTGACCTTTTTGAGTTTTTAACAAGCAGACAGCAACTGCGAGTACTCTTTCGAGGTTGATAATTTTGTTTTATCACGTATTTGTTTTAATTGTATTTGTTGTTTGTTTTCAATATCGATCTCAGGTGTTTCATCCATTTCAACCAATTTGTATAGTGTGTGTTTTTTGCTGTTTTGTCATACCACTGTCCCAGATTAGACGCTCACCAACCGGTTTAACCCTGCGATATATTTATGTGCCTGTCCCAAGCCAGGAACCTGTAGTCTAGTGGTTGTCTTTGTTTAATTTGTTATTTACTAATTTTTGTTCAATAGATTAGGTCGATTGTCATGTTTTATGAATGGTTTTCACTTTTTTGTATTTCGGTGTCTTCTACAGCTTTCGTTGTGGTGTTGATTCTGTTTCATTGTTGAGGGTCGTAATGGACTCTGTAGAAGTTTTTATTCGACTTGCATTTTGATGGATGGCTGTCTCATGGACAATCATACCATATCTTCTATTTTGCTATTCCCATTTATTACCTTCAATTTTTTGCATAAAACGAAGTCAAACATATTTTCTTTTGATACTTGTGAAGTTACTCTGTTGTTGGTTGATTCGAAGTTAAGTCATGAATGGATAATGAACACGTTGGCAAGGCTTCTCATGTTGAAAATATTAATTTTGTAATATTGTAATGGGGATTAACGATACAGAGACTTATCTCTTGGTATAAAAAGCGAAGCTTTTTGGTTATTTAATGATTATTTGATGAATTACTTTAATTATTTGATTTTAAAAATAAAGTAAAGTATAGATTTAATTATTTGAAATTAATCCAAGATTCTGTATCACTAGAGGTATTAGTATTATTATTTTGTATTCCATCCTGTTCCGTTATGTCTGAATCTCCCCAAACGTAGCATTCAACAACGAATATCAGCATGATAATTATCAGCATATCATCTTCTATGTCTCATCCAGATTCGTACCATGCCATCTGTATTTGAAATTAAGTAATGACTTTCGTCTGAAAAGATAACCACCGTCCTCTGTTGAAGTCTACTGTTGGTACAATTTAGTCGTTTGCGGCGAGGACGTGGTGTAAGAATATGACTTATTGCAGGACGACGACTATATTTAATTGACGCCGAAATTTATCTGGTAAATACCCATTGTCTGACGAGCAGCGTGAGCTGCACAACAGAACCCGTTCTACAGATGCTGTCGTAACATGAAACGATCACGAGGCCATTCTGTCCCTCTGGGGCAAACAGCGCGTAGACGGCCATTTCTACTGTTTTTTTTGTATTGTAGTGTTCTCGTAGACGTTCACGTAGTGCGAACATAACAGTTAAATGCATCTGCAACAACTTGTGGCCGATTTCAAGCTTTCAAACTTCATTTTGCCTGTTCATGTTGTATTGGTTCAGTCGTGACATCAGTAATTTAAACAGATATTGATTACAACCTTAACAACATTCACAAGAACTGGTATTTCAAAATTGTTGATGGCCTTGTGGAGACCTGTTGTTTTGTTAATATCCCCTGCTTTTCTCGTGATTGGAAAACACTCTCGCTGAAATTTACCCGATATCTTTCCATTTTCGTATGCAGGTATAATTTACCATGACCAGAATAAATTAATTATTCTCTACATGTTTTTGCAAATTTTAGTTTTTTTTGTTTAAGCTTAGTTCATACATGCCTTAATCAATTGAATTCCTTTGACTGTGAGTACTCTACAAACAATCTCACAGTTTTTTTCTTGAAAAAAAGGGAAAGCGACATAAACATATAGCGTTTATGTACGACGATATTAAACTTTTCTGAATAAATTTACACACTAATTGTCTATTTGATTTGGTAATCAATGTCAATGCAAACAAATATTGTTTAAGACGTTTTAACAACGGTATCAAGAAAATACTTTATTTTGTCTGTTTTTATTTAGTTGCATGCAGGTTTTGTTCGAAAGAAGCCACGTAGAAATTGTGTTAAAACATTTAAATTTTAGTTTTTTACTACCCTCTAATAAAGGGATAACCGTCCGTCCGTCTTCGTAAACTTTTCATTAAAGCTCTTCTCCTCTGGAACCACTGGGCCATTTTGAACCATACTTAGGAGCAATTGTCTTTAGATGGTCCTCTTTTAGAATTATGTCCGATGACCTGATCCGTAAACCAAGATGGCCGCCAGGCAAAAAATAGTAAAAAGGGGGATACAATTTGAAAATCTTCTCATCTGAAAGTATTGAGCGAATCTTAGCCAAACTTGGCTGGAATGGTCCTTGGGTGGTCGCTTACTAAAATTGTGTCCAATGACTTCCTAACAAAACGGCCTCCAGGCTAAAAATAGAAAAAAAGGGGATGAATTTTAAAAATCTTCTCCTCTGAAACTATTGTGCTAATCTTAACCAAACTTTACTGAAATGATCCTTAAGTGGGCCTCTTTCAGAATTGTGTCCGATGACCTGATCTGTAATCCAAGATTTCCGCCAGGCTAAAAATTAAAAAAGGGAGGATGAAATTTGAAAAATCTTCCCCTCTTAAAGTATTGAGCCAATATTAACCAAACTTGGCTGGAATGGTCCTTGGGTGGGCCTTTACTAAAATTATGTCCAATGACCCCGACCTCCACACTGATTGGCCTCCAGGCTAAAAATAGAAAAAGGGGATGAATTTAAAAAAATCTTCTGCTCTGAACTATTGCCCTATCTTTATCAAACTTTACCGAAATGATTCTTAGGTGGTTTCCTTCCAAAATGCTGTCCGGCATTTCCAACCTACAACCAAGATGGCCATCCCAGCCGAACTAAATATAGAAACCTATAGAAAATTTGCCAAAAGTTTTTTTTCTTGAACTTCATAAAAAAGTCTTCTTGATTGGATCTACTTCCTCCATTGGCACTTTAATTTGTTGAAATGGTCCCCAGGAGAACTTCTATCAGAACTTTGTCTGTTGACCACATCAGCCAACCAAGACAACTGTCTTGGCCCAACTTAATATGACGTAGGACCCTATGGAAAATTCATAAAAAATATTTTCTC
>JAULBM010310633.1:0-14137 GCA_032357055.1 Geukensia granosissima | reverse complement strand
CATGCAGTGATACACACATCAAATGGCATTTCCTACTAGTCAAACATGTCATACAAATAGCTGAATACAACTTTGATAGGATCATCGGAGACCTTAAACACCTAACATAATGAAAATCATTTTATAACAAATTTTCATAAGCACAATTAAAAAAACCAGCTAATTCTCTCCCCTAATCGTATCAACAATCATATACTACTATTACCCATAAAAAATATAATTGCATCATATGAAAAATGTCAGAAAAATAAATTCCACCACAGGTTTTCTTAATGATCAATATCAGACCGCTAAATGACAAACCCAAACAAAAGACCAGGATTCAATGTAAACTGTACAAATATTCATATGAAACTTTTCAAAAATATCAAGTTCATACGTGTATGGTGATGCAATCATCGCCAATACAATAATCATCTATAAAGAAGTTTTCGGGAAAAGTCCAATATATATAAACAAGTTGAAAAACGAATCGGTCATCCTGTTATCTTCAAGACATCAGAGTTCAAATTCATGTCATATAACCATTTGCTTTATGAAAATTATTTTAAATAAATCAGTAAATCAATCGTGCAAATGTTATGTAATGTACAAATATTTTAAGTTGGGTGTCGAAATAAGTTTTCAGCGATACAGTTATCACGAGACAGGATTGGTTACATACAGGTACAAATACATTACATACAAAGAACCTCACATGCGCACAGAATACACAACGGCACAAAACAATCATAAGACATGGTCTGGTTCGTCCGCAAATTAAGTCCAAAACTTTTTAAATATCCTTTTCCAAAGTTATTTCAATGTATCACTTAAAACGAGTGTTCAAAATTATTACGAACATCGAAAAAAAGTAGTTGCTATTCACATGATTCACTGATGGAAGCCATCGTAGAATTAACTAAAACTCCAAAGTTTGAAACTAGAAATTTTAATCATCTGTAATTGAAAAAGTCCGAATTTAAATTAAATTTTCAAAACGGATCTTCTTTTATGGTCTCCACCATGTTACAGACTCAAATAGATGACTGGCATCGTCCGATTAATTAGATTTGGGTGGACACACAAAAACACATTTACATCCATTAAACATTTATTCCAGACAAAGATGACGTCACACACACAGTAACAGTATCAATCAAAGGGACACAACTCTTTCAACTCTCACACAAAAACTACACGACCATACAAAATACAGACATATAACAACGGACAAGCCATATATATTTCTTACAAGGAAAGAATTTGAAGCGAAAAAAATCGTAAAAAATGAATCAAAGTGCGCATCGTTAGTGTGATCATTGTCAATATGAATTAAACATCAGAACGTAGTACGCCAAAATTTCCGGAAATTGACGCTGTAGATCCCAATGAATTGAATCAGAGCAGATTAAAATATCGGCCAGATATCAAGCCAGTAATTAACAAAAATTCTACTTCACAAAATAAAATGCACAATAAACGAGTAAATGAGGAAAGATGGACCCGTTACTCTTAAACTGAGCAAGTTAATTGTAAAAGGGGATGTAATAAGCTGTACCGTTATCTTTTTTAACCATATCAATATAGAAATACAAAAATACTATCAACTTAAATCAAGATTAGAGCACCTTGCCATGAGATTTCATTTGGTTCGTGTGAATCAAGAGTCGAAAGGTCTCGCCCTTAATGGTTTCGAACCCGTCCTTTTTTGTCCCTTTCAACCGAATCCACAGGCATCACTCCTTTAGAAGACATATTTGTCTATCAAATTACCTTGAGTTCATTTCATAGAATTGTCTTACATTGTTAATATATAGTAAAATCCATCAACATCGCCTTTAATTTACGTTTAAAACTCTCGCTTCTCTCCCCATTTACTCTTGGTTCCTTCTCCTTCACTGACTTGTTTCCGGTCCCATGTCTACAAATGCAGCCCAGAGGGCGCGGATAGTTAGAACATTACATAGAAAGCAAGATAAATCCAATTCGTTTTTCATGAATTTTTTCAACAAAGACCCCTTTGTGAGACCCCTGTTTTCTTAGTCCCATCAGGGTGTCTATTCCTGTATTGTTTAAATTTTTGTCTCAGTCCACCGAATCCACAGGTAACGCTCCGTAGACATATTTTCAACATTCAATGTCTGATTTACATGTACAATTTTAATTCTGAACTTAAAAAATAAAGGATGTGGAATAAATTGTGAGAGACTACAAACCATTCCTTAATTAAATTATAACAAATTTATCTGAATACATATGAAAAAGCATTGTCTTGAATAACACTAACTCACTAGATACGATGGGGTAAAAACATTGGAGTCCTAAAGAGCTTCATTAATTTGTAAACAAAAAATCTGAATCAGAAATAACAAGAATTGCAAAAAGATAAAAAGTTTTTGTATTGCTTTACTGCTTTAAATCATAAGTGTAGTATATAAAGGTTTAAATTTAATGGCTTCCTTTTGGTGAAAATACGATAATGAATATATGAGAGAATCATAACATATTGATATTGAAATAAAATGTCGCAATTATCTGATTAAAAAGGTGAACTCAGTCAGATGTTTATATTGAATTCAGTGGCGTCGTCGACTTCTCGACACCTTCAATCGGACCACACTTGACTAATACCGACAAAGCTCGTTATCAAGTTGAAAGCGAGCATTACCGATGCTAGGATTAGCGCTAGAACGTTGCGATATTGCGAGTTGTTTTGTTTCAGATTTGGCATTGTACAGATGCGAGTTTTTTGTGTTTTGTGTTAATCTTATAGTGTTCATATGTACCTTTGTTACAAATAACTAGATCTAGTAACTGTAAAGTGAAACTAAAGATACACAGAAATATTCAATTCTGTGCAGCAATCATTTCGAGTCCGGTACAACTGTTTCAAACCAATAGTTTTGATGACGCCAGACCAAATCCAACAGCCAAGACGATTTAAATTACTCCTTGATAATTAAGGGAATGCAAAGTCGGTCAAAACTCCGTTGTAACTTAAAGGCTATATGGTTAGGTATCTACAATGAAGTCTTTTATTTAAAGATATTATTTTAACCTCAACCGTTCCCACAAAACCACAAAGAACTGTATCTAAATTATCTGTTGAAATATTTTTGAATCTCGAATGTCGTATATGTTTTAAAGCTTTGATTTAAGTTATTTTAAGTTTGATCTTGAAAGCTAACGTACCATGCAATTGTATTTTAAAACTCAAAAAGGCGTGAGGAAATGCATGGAGAATTTCTGAGACTTAAAAACTTGCAATAAATATTTTTTAAATTTAAATGGAAGAAACAACCTAAATGCTTTTAAACGCTTTGATTTCATCTAATGTTTGAACTTGTATAAAGATAGATATTATTGGGTCTTGATAACGCTATCTGCGTTCAATTTGATTTAAGCATACAGTTTATAACAATGTCACAGGTAGGTCACATTTATAATGTTTATATATAGCAATACCATTTTGATAATCATAGTTTCAGCTTTTAAGGGGTCGAGTTCACATGCGTACGCCCTAATATGGTGATTTACTAAGAATATAATATATTAAGGAAATAACAATTGCATTTACAGGGGTTGGGGCACGGAAATTAATATTTAGTTCGTTGAAGAGGTTAACATAAATATTTATACCATTTACCACCTATCATCTCTCTGTTTAATGATTCAAGTAGGAAACAAATGAATGTAACACATAAATACGCATCGCACGGTCAGTTACCTATCCAAGGTCAGTTGTACTCTCTCCTCCACCAGAAAAACAGACCGCCGCGATATGACTGAAATATTGTTAAAAGTGGCCCTAAACCCAATTAAACAAACAAACATAATAACGATTCTCTAGTTTTGCTTATTTTTATTTTTTTTTTTTGTCTAATAGAATAAGAAACTATGGCTTGAGGGACTTGTTCCGGCTGTCTTCACGCCTATGAAGGATGATGGGTAAGATTAAAATTCAAAAGAACACACCGTTTGCTAAAACAATAAATAATACCCACTTTTTTATTTTTGAGGCCCATTAAAGGATATCAAAAAAAAAAAAAAAAAAAAAAAAAAAAAAAAAAAAAAAAAAAAACACGAGATCTTCAGACTTAGCCTGCTTTCACAGTTGCCATGTTTATATATTTCACACTGCTGCAAAATAGATATTAAACATAAGACAAACGACTTTCTACCATTTGTTGACGACATTGTTTCTATAAAAAACATGTATATACATAGCTGTGTGTATAAGTTCTGTAGATTTACCATTCATCTCCAAGTATCTTGTAACTTTACACCTGGCAAAAAAATTAAGCACCGTGCACTGTGTCTTTTCAATTGAATCAGATTCGACGTTTTTGTGACTGATTATAAATTAACATTAAATCTAAACGTGTTTATCAAATGAAATAATGCCTTGTTGGGCTCAAGAAAACAAGTTTATCAACGTAAAATAACAATTTTTAATTAACATATCATGACATCAAATATGGACAGTTTTCACATTTAAAATTATCTGTAATAAGTATTGTCAGTGAAAGATCAAAACATTATTGAATTGTCAAATCACATGACAAAATGTCAATCATGACCAACACATTAATAATTAGTCAAAGAAAAGTGAATATCGGGTCATCCACCGTTTGCGTGGATAGTCAAGTTTGTGCAGAATTTTTAGCAAAATTACTCAGAATAGATTGCTACTTTTGGTTTTGCACTGTTTATGCATGTTTTTTTTTCAATAAAAAAAAATCTACATTTCAGAAGACCTAAAAGGAAAGTGTATCATATGCTAATGTCACTAAGCATAATAACATTATTCTATTTCACACTGTCCGGCACAGTTACACAAAGCGGTGTAGCTTAATGCTTCCTTGATGCATTTACATCGACATGCAGGACTATGCTCGCTTTTTCATCCACATTTTATTAGTTCAGCACTTTGAAGCTTGTTGCAGCAAAGTCCTAAATGGTTCCCATACACATTTTTTGCTCTGCTTTCAACACCAACTACCGAGTGACAGTGATTCTTGTAGTCTGTCAAGAGACTTTCCCTAACAACATTCCGCTTGGTAAGCAGCTCTTCTAAGTTGTTGTTGTCATGCAGAATAACTAGGTATGTCAATGGATTGTACTTTCCTCATGAACAACTCTTCTTGTAATATCAGCACGCAAACACTCTCTGATTTTGTCAAGACGACAAAACGCTCAATGTTTTCCACAGACTCTTTGATAAAATCTTAACAATGTTTTTCACTCAATAGATTAAACTCATTAGACACTTCATTTTTTGTTGACCATGTTTCACATGTGATTTTCTAACCACGATTACAAAATGTTGACACTTGAATAGAACGCGAGACTTCTATGGACCCAGTTGGACAGCAGTCTCATGAACAGGAATATATTAAAGTTATTCCCGACTCCATAATGGATCCATAGGATTGAAATATCTCGTTGGTGTATTACTGATATAGATATCACAACAACGTCAATGTCAATAGAACTAGTTCTTTTCATAATTCTTTGTATTCCATCTTAATAAGAACTGCAGCATGCAACAACATTCGATAATCTACCTCTTCATGATTACATGGCGAAAGTCTACTGGTTTCTTTATTTGGTAGAGTGAATACTATTTCCTTACCCATGGTTTAAATTACTGTTTTCTATAACCTGAGATTAGTGTCAAAAGATGTTGCTAGATAAGCAAACAATTACATCCTATTATGCAATTCACAGAGAAGATTCCCAATTTCCAGGAATGTCTGTATCTTCTTATTACTTTGCTACGTTTAAGTCGAGTTGTTGTCGTTAGACTTCCTTGACGATATTCCTCCCATGCAACATCTACACGACTGTACAAGAAGTTATGTATGGGGAAGAAAAAATGCCTTTGAGAAGTCCTCAAACGTTTTACGAAATCTTGGTTTTAACATATTAACAATAGCAGAACCATCTAAGATAATAGCATCTACATCAGGACTCTCAATTTCAGATTCGGACATTATCTTTAAGGCTACAAGCAAGTCTGACGTGGAACCAAGTCTCAACTGACTAAATTAAGAGAGGGAAGGCGTGTATGCTTGGTTATCATGATGAAAGTACTCATCAAGGGCACCATCACAAACCTGGCATTAATAAGACAGAATTGTTCTCTTATCTAACAGAACAGCTTTTGACACTTATTTCAGGCTATCAGAATGCACACAGTAATTGTAACCATGGGTAGGGTAAATGTATGCAATAAACCAATTAAAGAAACCTGTCCATTAAACTTTCGACATGTAATCATGAAGAGGCGGATACTCGAATGCTGTTGCATGCTAGAGATTTGATTAACGATGGAATACAAATAATTATGATTAGAACTGTTGACATTGACACTTGTTGTGACTGTTACATCAGCAATAAACCAACTACATATTTCACGCCTATCGACTTTGGAGTCGGAAATAACGTTATGTATGTTCCTGTACATGGGATTGCTATCCAATTGGGTCCATACAAGTCTCGCGCTCTTCCATGCGTTTACTTGTACTTGTTGTGACCATGTGTCATCATTGTGGAAGCGTTTCAAGAAACCTGCATGGGAAACATGGACAACTTATAATGAAGTGACTAATGAGTTCAACTGATAAAGTGAATCAATGAAGAATGTATCAAAACACCGAGCTTTTTAGTCATCTTACTGTATGAAAGAAGTTGTGAGTGTTTGTGTATTGATGCAGCAAGAAAAGATTTGTTCTCGAGGCAAGGACGATCCATTGACAGTATACCATCTACTTCTTCTGCATAATAACAACACATAAAGGATGCAGCTTATCAAGCAGCATTTTGTAGGAATCACCGTCACCCGGTAGTTGAGGATGGAAGCGGAGCAAAGATAGGACATAAAAATAATTTTGCACATCGCTGCAACAGGCTTCAGAGTCCTATGTTGAACTAATAAAATGTAGATTAAAAGCGGGATGGTGGTCGAGGGCGATGTCAATGCGTAAAAGCAGTATCAATCTGCACTGCTTTGTGTAAATGCGGCGGACAGTGTGATAGAGAATAATGTTATTATGCCTATTGCGATGGTTGACGATTTACATCCCTTAGGTCTGTTGAAATGTAGATTTTGAATTGTAAAAACCATGTATAAATATTGCAGTACCAATGCAGCAATATATTGGATATAACTTGAAATAAGACTTGAAATATTTTCATTTAAAACTTTTTGAATATTTTTTTAAGAGGACTGCCATGCAATATTGATAGTTTTAATACAAATATTGAACAGAGGTTTATATGGTATTATTTTACTCTTATTTATGTAAAGTTTCATGACAGTAGCTTCAAAAATATATGCTGTATATATTTTGCAAATTTGTTGAAATTTTAGAAAGCAATTTTCAAAATGTCGGCCATTTCTGCAAATTTTGATTTTCGAGTTAGATGTGGGGCAAAAATGTTGCAAATGACCTGAACTACATTGAGTCCAAATTTCATGCTTTTACCACATTCTTTGCAAGTTTGCTAAAAATCTGATTAAATCGACTGTATTACTGATGAAGAAACATGTATTAATTCATGAATGCTGCTTGAAATGTCAATGACTGTAAACTTCTCGGAATCCCTAATAGGTATTCAGCACAAACATAAGGTAATGTGTAAAGGAAAGATTTCGAACACCAGTACTGATGATAATAATGTCACCATCAAAATGGCCTCCAATGCTTATGTTTTTGAAGTTCTGAGATAAAAGTAATTATTATAAGGAGTGAATGAACCAAGTTCCATCACAATTTGTCAATGGAATTCCTTTTTACTGTCACTTAAAGTTTCTTCCGCAGAAAAATTAATGGCGGCAAATTTGAAATGGCCGTCAAATCCGCCATCATGGATTTCGAAATATGGTCTGAGTTAAAAGATGTTGTTATGACCCAATCAGCAAATCTGGCAAGTTTCATGCTTTTACCACATTTTGACAATTGTTTCACAAATTGACTGGACTAGGGTGACTGCTGCAACTGTGCGCCGCATACTGCCATTTAAATGTGTGATTTGTTGAAGCGTTATCTGTCGCCATTCCCGGTGCAAGTAAGCTTCTTTCTGTTGCAATGTCTGTGAATGATGCTCCATAGCATATATTCGCCCACACAATAGGTCCCACAGATGCTCTACAGAGTTGAGATCTGAACTTCTTGTCTTGCTGGCTAAGGAAGAGTGTTGACGGATTCATTCTCAAAATAAGCATTAACTGCCATTGAGAGATGAGGTCTAGCGTTGTCCTTTATGAATAAAGGTCTTGACGCTAACCTCTCTCGTTTTCGTCAGTAAGATTGCCATTGATTGTTACCAAATCCAGCTTTCAATCATGCAAAACACAGCCCCATACCATAACTGAGCCCCATCAAAAGGCACTATTGGAACAATGTTTCTTGGAGTGAAGGCTGCGTTACGATGCCTCCAAAGACGGGTTCGACCATCAGTTACGTGGAGTAAAAATCAATTTTCGTATTACCAATTTATTCGTCACCAGGTTCCAGTTCTGCCTTGCTCTGCACCAGGCCAACCTCTACCTGCGATGACGATCGTCAATTGTCGGGTATTTTATGACTCTCTTTGACTGAGGTCCCGCAGATTTTAAACGATTTCTTTCTGTTCTGGTTGACAGGTTTTGACCAGATAACAACTGCCTTTTAAGACGGGTGCTTGTTGCGAACGAATTTTGCCTGGTCAATCTACCAAGGCTTCTATCTTCACGTTGGGTGATTACAGAAGGTCGACCAGATTAAGGTCGGTCCTTAACAATCTGGGTGGCAACAGGTTTTCTGACCAAAACGGCTGATCAACATGTAATGATAGCCAAGCCGTCGACCTATCGCCTTGTTGGACATACCAGCGGAATTCATGCCAATAATTTGACATCTCTGCAACTCTGATATCCGTCCTCTTGCCATTTTACTTAAAATGATTTTGCATGCGGGTCTTAATTACGGATTTGATGCACGAGAAAATAGTGCATATCTGACGTGAAGAAGGGAACAAGTTACACATGGGGCAAAAATCAATCTCATTAAAATCAGATGTTCTGATACGCTCAACTCCGAGTGGAGCGTATCATTAAAATCAGATGTTCTGATACGCTCCACTCCGAGTGGAGCGTATCAGAACATCTGATTTTAATGAGATTGGACAAAACCTCGCCTGATTTTCAATAAGCAATCCTGAAAAATATTTATGGTTGCTTAACTTTTATGTGTTTAGGTGTATTTTAGTTCTTTAGTATCAAAAATATGAAAGTGAAAAGATATGAGGTAAATGGCAGAGAGACTGCACTCCAACAACGAGAAAAAAAGTAGGAATTTACAAATTAAAAATTAAAAATATGACAAAATGCAAAGAAAATTACACATTTAATGTAAAATATAATTTAATACCGTATCTCGGCATAAACCCAACGTTCACATGTATCAAAGAATGGAATTCTTTGTACATATAAACAATATTACAGCAAGACCTTCAACTACATACTGTCATATCTCTATGCTTGATTGTTTTTACATGCATATCTTTGTATCGTAGTGAAGTGAACTATCCTCAAATACAGCCGTACTGCGAATACCTGCTGAAGAACAATATAACTGAGGTTTATAGTAAGTGAAATGTAAGATCAAACAAGATAAAAAAGTCGAAGGGAATTTTTCGAAGACCTCAAAGTGATAGACGAAAATACTTTTGTTGGAAGCCAGACTAAACAATGACCCGATGAACAGAAAGGGACAAACACCAGTAGATAAAACACGACATGGAAAACTAAAGCCGGGGCAAGAATGATTCTATAAAATGAGGGCTAGCTCATGTACTCCGGAATTATAAGCAGCTGCTAGTCTACCAGTTACGCAAGAGAAAAAAAAAACAGTACTTTTAAGTATACGACTGTATGACTAACAGAAACAAACAAAACCCAAAGAGAATCACAGAAAATACTAACAAGGACTTAAAGACTGAATAATGCAAATTTATTTAAAAACCGAAACGTAAAATCGACGGCACCAAAATATATATATTAGGAATATTCCACATCAAATAATTCTCTTCATGAATGTCCTATATCTCCAATAAAGTACCATAAGCGTAGTTTTATACTGAATTCAGTTGTTAAAATTTGACTGGTCCTCCTAGTTTTGGCCACTGGCTAGTAAATCCATAAAAGCGCTTTACAAGCAGTTGGATTGGACTGAAAAATATTTGATCGTGTCTTTCTGGCATACATGTATGGTCCATTTGTTTCTTTTACACAGGTGATACAAAAAAAAAGAATTTCAATATGCTTTCACTATAATTGAAGGATTTAAAAGAAAAAATGAAAGATAAAATAAGGGTTTCAAATGGGCCCGCATTGTTTATAATTAAGCTAAAGTTGTATGGTTTTGTTTTATAATATACCGTATAAATCATTTTCCAACTTGTTCATGTTATCGAGATTGTACTGTATGTCTACTTGTCCACATTGTATGACCCTTCGGTATTATTCCCCCGTCTCTTGTCTCATTTTGCACTTATTCTATATCATTCTGACGAGCGCAGATCTATTTGTGATTGATGATTGGACTATTCTAAATATGAAGTTGTAGAAAAATTTGAATATTTTACGAATGTACATCACCATTTTTCAGAATCTTATATGAATTAGGTTATAAATGTAAAAAAAGCAAACTTCTCATTCGCTATCACCATAAATCTTTCGAAATTCTCCCATGATGGAGACAATTATCGTATGTTTCCTTTTGTTTTGATATATATGAAGAACTTAAATCCTTATTAATGCAGAAAGATATTTACTACGTTCTTTAACATTCAAGTTCTATTAATCGACTAAAAACGGACTTTTAAGCACCTAGTCCATAAATGACGAAGTGTTTCATGCACAACTTGTATTTTTAATCAATCATTCCATAATTAAGATTGAATTAAATAAACATGTTATCTTTTATATCCTTTTTCGATTTTTGCCAATAGTTAAGGTATTTCATATATATCTCAACTCTTGTCAGCTTCGAATCTTCCACTGACAAGTTGCACATCAGCACCATACTACCACCGCATTTTGTTGGGTAGTTTTAAGATAAGTCCATGATTCAAAAATGCTTTATTTGCAGTAAATGGCACTACTAGTGAAGGAAAGTCATTAACAATGGCAGAGAGAAAGTCTGTTGTTCAGGAGTGGATAAAAGTGTCCAAAAAGCGGTAACCATAATACATCATCATCATAATCATGATCATCGTTATTGTTTAGTTACCGGAATTAGAAAAATCAAATATAGCATGCATTTCGAGTAGAAGAATGTTGTACACACGGACTTCACTCCTTGCTAATTATAGTCCATCAAGAAAATTCTTCTACATGACGGGACATCCACAAAAACCACAGTCTACTACACAGTTTTTCCTTCATGTATATCATTATTACATCGCTCTGCTGGCATTGGAAATGCAAGTGGTTATATTCCACAAAAATATGTGCCTTAAAATATGTTAGTTTGCGTTTTGATTAGATTTCTGATGTGATGTTCTGTCGGCTTTGTCGTGTTGTTTGAATAACGAATATCAAATTGTCTTGGTTCCTCGATAACAAGCACGACTTACAGTAACGAGGCAAACATAGAAAATAACAAATCTGATGCTGTTTGTTTTTAATTGTTTTCTTTCATTAATGACTTACATTTTTTTCTACGCAATCTAACAATTCAACTTTGAATGAACGGTTCAAAATAGTTTAAGATTTCAAAAATCTGTCGAAAATTCTTAAATCTAAGGACATAAGAACATGACCATAGGAAGTATTTTATAATATTAATAATAATGATAATAACAATAACAATTGGAGCTACTGCAGCTGTAGTAACAGCTATACCCAGTACATCAAATGCAGGTTTGTTTCTTCAAACTCATATTAAATGTTCATTGTATTGTTATTTGTATAATGGTAGTGCTAGTAATAATAAGAGGCTTCAGATAAAGATATAATTCTTATCAATCAATTATGTTATGCCCTGTTGGTTTACAGAAAAATGTTTCATTTTCATTTAAGGCTAATTATCATTGTACATGTTGGATGCATCAATATGAAAGAAAGTCAAGAACTTGTAAGTCTTTATTTTTTTTGACAGAAATCCCATTACACATTTAACTTACTCCTTAAAATTAAGACGAACACGCATGATAACTATTTTTTAACTGGTATTGTGGGAACAAAATACACGTCATACTGAAATGTTATGCCTTTATCTCACAAAGCTGTTAATGAAATTAAGATATATACATGATATACATGATATATCCAGTTGATGCGAAAGAATCCTTCGCCACAAATTGTACACAAACCGGGTTATTTGCGTTTATTTTTTGTAAAGCTAAAAAGGATGCTTGTCATTTTAATGTAATAAGTTTTTCAAATAGCTGTTATGAATTTAAGGGCATTTTGTATGGAAAAAAATTAAGCCGAAAAGCTTTATCATATGTTTTCGTAATCAAAGCTTTTATATTTTAAACTCGTGAAAAAATACTTCGGATTTTATTTTAACGTCTTAATTTTTTATTATTTATGTTGTTATGTTATTACGCAAGAAAAAAAGAAAAAGTGGTAAAAAGAAATTAATGCTATGACACGGAAGAAACCAACAGTCCGCAGGAAGACATGCCCCATTACCCACACACATTATTTTGACTCTGGGCCGACCAGTCTTTGCTCTTACTCCCAAATGCTTCGTGCATAGCGGAGAAACTGCAAATGACAATTTTAATGTCTTTGCATGGTTTGACCAGGTCGATGAACGAACCCACGACCTCCTTCACCCGAGGCGAGCACGTTAATCAGAACTCGAATCAGACGAAACATGACACATACTGTTCAAATAAAATTAATAACTAACAAACAACTAAGAACAGTGTGGATTTCACCTAAAACTTTGGGTGAACTCAGGAGATCCCACAGGTTAAGCAGTTCCTTTCTCTTTTAAATCGTCAAACTTCTGTAGAAATGTCTTAAACAGAGGGGCAGCGCAGATTGGGATTGTATGTTGTTTCTTTAATTTCAAGCTCATTTGGGCAGAATTGGTGAAGAAAATCACCAAACCGAGCCTTGAAAGAATGTAATCTATATAAAGTAAGCTGAAATAAAAGTTTTGTGATTCACAGGTTTTGGACCCCAGTGCTTGAGGCATTGGACCCCCGTTTTTCTATTTTTTTTTCTTTTGTATTGATTGGTGGTGTAAAATTACGGGTTATGATCTAATATAATGGAATCGAAAAATGGCCTTTTATTTGGAGAAGATAGGAAAGCTTTCGATTTGTGATCCATTTTGACGGAATTGAGAAAAAAATAGAATCATGTCGGACAAAGCATGAAATAACTTTCCGGAAACCAACAGAAATGATTTCCATGTCACTTCCGGGAGTACTTCCGAGGTTTTCACGTTTTTATGACTTCCGTCAAATTGAACGCTTTACAAATCAAAACCTTCCTGACCTTCTCTCACTAAAATACCAAACAACCCTCAGCTTTTTTCGATTTCGTTATGTTTACTAACCGCACGTTATTTTGTCACCACAAATAAAAAAAGAAAGAAATATTAAAAGGGGGTTTAATGACTACAAATTGGTTCCTATATTCTCACAATATCTTATTTAATGAATGGTTTCGCTATTATTTTTAAAAAATTAATAATTAAAAATTAAACAACACAGTTCTAACTATAATATATGCAGTCTGCCAAAAGTTTAGCCTCACCTTGTTTTGATAATATTTTTTTGGACAGACAAAAAATGGTTTAGACGTTTAATATGCTGGTAAACCTTTATTTTTTCATTAAATATGAACCAACGATCTTTATTAAATCAGTGATCCGAAAAGACAAAGGACCTTTAGGGAACAAATTGAGCAAGTCAAAAAAGGGCGAAAAATCAACAACACAAAAGACTATTTTAAGTTTCACTTTGGGATCTTTTTTTACCTCTAGACCACTGTAGGCGTGCATGGCGGTGTCTACGAGTTAATTCTGGGCGTTTCACTGGTCTACGAGCACGCAATCAAAAACTGTGCGAACAGTTCTTCCACTTACGCGACCACCAGTCGGCCACATATCTCTCAATTCAATGCCGTTGAAAATGGCTGTAA
>JAULBM010310622.1:0-14137 GCA_032357055.1 Geukensia granosissima | reverse complement strand
TTTACAAGGTGAAGTCAAACGTAGTTCGGTCAACATCGTCTATCGAAAAATAAACGAAATCAAAAAATGCTACCGGATGTCAATTCAACCAATCATGTCAGCGTATTTCTGTACATGCAAATCATATAAGAATTATTAAATATTAAGATATAAGCAATATTTTACATTTTTCAGATATCTATTATCTTCCCTAGGAAATACAAAATTCATTTTTCTGTTTTGTTTCAAGAAATTAACTGCATGTTTTCAAATATATGCCTACTTTGCCTATGTTTGTACGAAGCTTAACAATTTGATAATTAAACAATACTGTTTTCAAGGCACAACCAAATACCACTTGAAAATGCTTACGTCCAAGCGTATATGGCATAAAGCAAGTTAAATTGCTTTGAAGACATTCCTAAGCAATCATCACACTGGATACAAGACTCATTATACTTGGTTGTATTTTCTGTACAATTGGATATCTGCAATGAAAAAAAACCCAATATCTCCACTATTCTCATATATCGGCTAAAGAAATATGGTCCTTAGGATCTTTCAATGCCATGTCCATGTTAATACTAGTACAATGATTTATGAATTTCAGCCAGATTTCAGTTCTTTATGTTGTGTAGTGAGTTATATAAGGGAATATACAGTAGATATCTTTTAAGATATGGCAAAAATATTTGAATGATTATTTAAAGTACATTCAACATTTTAAATAAAAATCAGTAAAATAAAAATTAATGTACACTAAATCAAATTTCATATTTCTGAAAGAATAGAATTTTTTCCTTAAGATATTTCTTTGTTATTAACCATATACATGTTATTGTATTTTCATGCCTCAAGTGATATTGTAAAAATTGTAAACAGAGAGGACTACATATACTTTTTTTGAAAATTTGTCCGATTTTGGGGTCATGAAAATCCATGTTTTTATCATATAAATATTTTGGTCAAATGGGACTTTCCATGGCCTGTTTACTGATATTAGTAGTCAGTACACAAAATTTCTACA
This sequence comes from Geukensia granosissima, assembly GCA_032357055.1. Lineage (NCBI taxonomy): Eukaryota > Metazoa > Mollusca > Bivalvia > Mytilida > Mytilidae > Geukensia > Geukensia granosissima. The sequence goes on along the minus strand of JAULBM010310622.1, from coordinate 13,131 downwards.
CTAACACTTTGGCTATAATTTTAAAAAACCACATAAGTTTAACTGTTAGAGTAACATATCATCTGTATGTCAACAGGTAATAATAATCTTTAAAGTGCAAAACACCCTGCCAGGGCATTTTTTAAGGTTTTGAAGGAACCATTGTGTCCAGGGCAAATCTAGGTAAATTTTATAATAGGACCTAAAATATTAAATATTTCAAAAATTTTCTCCACAGCTAAAGCATTTTAATGGCATTAAATACAATTTATTTTTCCAGTAACAAGAAAAAAATCTTTAATTTCTTAAGAAGTGTTGTGGTGCGAAATCATGTTTGTATAGTTAGATAAGATTATTTTTAATCACGATTTACTAACTGACTGATACTCCAATGTGAAGGCTGCCATTTAAATTTGTTATTGGTAAACACTTCATTTATTTTGATTTTCTATGAAGTTAAAATTGACATAAATAAGCTCAATATTTAATACAAATTTCTCAAATCTAAGTCACTACATTTACTACTTTAATATTGCAGAGAATTTTTTATACAAACATGACAAAAATAAACTGTTTCTTGAAGCCTGGAAAATGATAAATAATAAAAAATAGCTTATAATTTTTCATCAAAATTAGTTAGTTTGTTTGTTTGATTGGAGTTAAATGCCACTTTTAACAATAGTTCAGTCATTTCATGGCAGTCAGGTGGAGGAAGCTGGCATACCCAGAGAGAACCACCGACCTTGGGCAGGTAAATGAAAAACCTTATCAAGTTCAATGTAAGTTAAACTCAACCCGTTTTTGAACGGTACAAAGTCAGGCAAGAACTCACGCCGAATAATTGATAGGCTACAGTGATCTGTACAGGTAAGTTTGAATCAGTTACCTAGACCACTCTGCCACCCAGGCCCCTAAAAATTAGTTATACACATGTACATATATAATTCTAACATTTTAAACATACTCCTTCAAGTCTATGTTGTAATACTCCTGGTAAATCAAAGGAAAAGTACATTCCAACAGTCAACAGGCAGGTGAAAAACAAAAGTATGAAACGGTAGGAACCTGCAAAAGCAGAAAAACATGCATCATACATGTATATAATTTTATTATACAATCTTTATCGATCAAAAAATGAACTGATACCTAATATTCTAACAGAAATATAGTATAAAATGTTATCTAATTGTCATTAGGCAATTTTTAAGAAATTTATTGATGAGTAAACTCAGCTGGCTCATTCCCTAGGGGATAAAGTCTGAGTGACTATATGTTAATTTTGTGACTGAAAAGCTAAGTTCACATCAATAAATTCCAGCTTTAGTTTTCAGTGTAGTGTTGTGTATTCTATGGTTGTCTTTCGTTTCATTTTGTTGGCCATGGTCTTGTCTGTCTTCCTACTTAACGATTTCTGTCTGTCCCTTTGTTATCTTCAAATTCCTTTTTCCATAATACGGAGAAAATGTGTCTATTGGACATCAATGCTGCTGACCTGGCAAACAGAAAGTAGACATGATGGACCTGCAAAGAGAAGACACGATTCAACTCACCATGAAACAATGTAATGCTTCAGACCAAATATCAAATCAATCCAACATAGAAAAGCAGAGAAATAAATAAGGAATTTATTTGGTTAAATAACAACACATGTGAACTTTTGAACAACCATGGCAATGACCAATAAACATGTGACAGTTTTAAAAGATTGGATAATTATGAATTCTTTTGCAAACATTCACATATATACGGATCTCATATGTAGAAGTATTTGCATATCCTGTTTCCCAAAACATCTAAAACAGATTTTACTCAACTGTATGCTCAACTCAAAAACTGACCAATTAGAATATTTCATTTTCAAGCTGAGCAAAGATTTGTGGATTTGGTATGAGATAATGAAGCCAGGACTTTACATCAAACAATACAATTTATGTTAGTAGCAATAATTGCCAAGTAGTACTACTAAATATCAAAGCAAAGGATTTGTTTTGATTTTGCTGTAAGGCATGGGGTTCTGGTCCTTAATTGAAATATATAACAGCAGTCTACAAGATGAAGAACAATAATAAAACTGCTGATTTTATTTCTTGAATAGGTTTCTCATGTTCAAGTCGAATAAAGCATTATTATTATATTATCATGCATGTTTTCTAACTGTTATATGTTGGAAAATTTCTTTTTTGCACATACAAAGTCATATATCTATCACAACCCCAAAATATTGGGTTCTCATTTCCTAAACATATCCATCTCTTTTGCAATAAATACAAACATAAATATGCTTACAATCTGTGGCTCTCATTTTGGTCTGTAATTTGGTTACTAAAACCCAACCATCTCTCGAAATCAGATATGCAACATCCTGAAAATGAATAGTTAAGCATAAATATTCCCCATAATTTTTAAGTCTGTTTTGAATTTCTACTTGCATAACTTAAGGTTGCTGTATGTTAAAAACATACCAGTACACACATATTTGGATGATCCTTTGGGTCAGGTAGGCTTATAATGCAACTTTTACATGCTTAAGGTATGATAACTTCAGGTACAGCGTAGACATTGTTTGGAATAAAACTCATCTATAATTTTTCTTTTATTCATATGGTATGGAATAAGGAGGCTAGACTTTCTAACTTAATTGCATGTGGATCTATAGAGAATGCATTCTGTTATTTACATATGGGTGGGAAGTAATGATTAATTGTATGCTACTTAATGTCCAGCAGCAAAAATTTGTCAGGCGTTTTCATGTATGAATTGGACAATTCTTTTACTGTTGTGTGGCTTACTTCAATTCACTGAAATAGGCCAATTTCGTGATGCAGGTTATTAGTCTAACCATCATGCGATTCCCAATGTCACATGGTAAAATATTTGACTTATTCATTGATTTATCGGCAGAGAAAACATCTGACATGAAACGTCCTTGTCTGTAAGAGCTTAATTAATATATGCTTTGAATAATGTTAAATGTTAATTCCCACCATTGATAAACTCTTTATTCATAAATATTCTTTGACCCCTACTCGGGAGAAATTGCTAGCATGGTATCAATAAGATGCCTTATTTACCAGTAATGAGGTAATCATGTGACAGAGAAGATCAATAACTGATCCAGATTGGTTTCTAGAAAATGACCTCAACCTATATAATTTACCAAAATCCTCTCTACCTATACTCTGAGTTAATGAAATAAATATACATGATTTTTCTTTGCTATATGATTCTTCAATTTAAAAAAAAAAAACACAAAAAGGCAATTTATAGGCTCAAGACCAAGCCTATTTCCAAGGATGGTTCCGGTACAATAAATATACAGCCCTATCACCACCTCAAATTAATGCTTTTGACATTAACAGGGATGGACGTAACCGTAATAATATGCATCCCTGATATTCAGTTCATTGGTTTATCCATTTTTCTATTTATTCATTTTATTATGTCAACTTTTTGCAAAATGACTGCAACTACTATAACACATATGTTATAGTAGTCTCAGAAAATGATTACCAAATTAATTGATAATTTGAAGAATTATTGTTAAGAGTGTACTGAATGAACAAATTAAAGAAACACATTCTATCTATCTTAAATATTTTTCTTTATATAGTGAACTCAATGTTTTTGGAAAAAATTGTTTTGTTAACATGGTAAAACCAGCAACCTCTAAGGAGTTCTGACTTCAGTGCACAGGCCCCGCACAGGCACTTGTTTCAAACATTTTTTTTGAACAAGTGCTGGTGATCATGTTGATTCTTGTGGTCATTTCTGAATCTTTGTGGTGTTTTGTTAATTTGAGATAAAGTTTTCATATCCTCTTTTATATAATTTTTGACTTTTTTTTAAATAAGGAATAAGATATTTTCAGAATATATTTCATTTGATAATACCACAATTTCTAAAGAATTACAACTGTTTCAGTTTGGCATCTAAAAATTTAATCACCAATATTCAATATTAAGACTTTGGTTACGACTTAAGTGGCATATTATAGCAGTTCATAATTAACAATTTAATTTGAACAAAAAAACACCTTTCACTTCCAAACACCTGTCAAATTATCTCCCCTTCAAGCTATTTCCGGTTTTTGGCAGGAAGACAACTTTTCGTGCATGGATTAATCAAAGTCATTTTCTTGACAGATCTGATATTTTACAACAGATTCATTGACTCAAAAGTGCTCTTTTTGTTCTTAAGAAAACATTGAATCGGACAATACTTTAAATTTTGTCTTTTGAGGAATTGCGTAGGCAGGCATGCGAAACTGAAATCAACAGGCTGTTGACATGTCAGTGTTGCACTGAGTGACTGACATTTTCCGACATACATGTGCAGTTTACATGTAAATAAATCATTTGCATGTTTTTCAGTAAAAGGAAGTACGAAGTAGTTTTAAACAACCATTGGTTGAGTTTTTGGTACATATTCTCAAGCTAAGGAGTTTTAATTGATTGCCTTGTTTATTTTATTCCCCAACACTAGTTTTCTAGTTTTTGTGAATTAATGATTATATATGAACTACAAAATTATTTTAAACACCAAAAAAAAAAAAAAAATAACCACAATAATTCCAAGTATACTTCTGTAATGTCATATTTTATTTAATGTATTGCCATATAAATTTTAAAAGTGATTATTTGTTCAGATTTAGAAAAATAATATTGTGCTTTGAAATTTCAGCATTAATTTGCGGTTTTGACATTGTGGTATCATTATTAGCAAGGGTTTGGACCTGATTTCTTATGGTAACAAATCTTTTTGAATGATTACATGTAAAAAAAATTTTAAAATTCTATTTTTCTCTCATAATGAAAGCAGCATTTTAAAAAAGTTAGTTTCATGCATTTTCTATTGGTCGATGAAACCCAATTTTGGCTCCAAATTTTGAACTCATTGTCACCTATTGTTTTATTTCTTTCCTGATATTTTATGTTACTTGATAAAATTTTAATCCTTTTGCAAAATACTTCAACCATTGCCTTTGTAAATTTAAGCTTAGCATTGCTGCTACTGGTTCAGAAAAAAGGGTGCTTTCTCTCACGTCTGCACTGGCGTTTTTTTCTAGGTCATCATATTTTTGTTGCCATTCCAAACTTCTAGACTTTAATAAAAAAAAATGTAACATGTTTTTATACAAATAGTATATCATTTTTTTAAATTTTCTTGGAGACAAAATGTTTCTGAAATGATAAGAAATTACTTTTTTAATTTGTTTAAACTGAAATGAAGCGGACCCTTTTATTCCAAAAATGCTGAAACTGGGAGATTGGGTTACACAACATTAGGTTGGGAGGGATTTTGTGATCATGGAGGTTTAGACTTCCTTAGACTAACCTGTCAACCCTTGGCTTCTAATGTACATGTATATACATAAAAAAATCCCTGAATGTCAACTTACTTTGATCTCTAGGCAATTTACATGTGAAATTATATTGGCATTGGAGGAATAGTGTCAAAAGTATTGTTTAAATAGATACACATAAAAAAATCTTTACTACATGTAATAAGACAGTCATTGAAAGTAGGGTACAATTTAAGATTTTACATTGTAAGTGGAAAATTCAGGAAAATGTGTTGAATAATTAAAATTTAAAACCACTAATTTCGAAATTGTACTTTCACAGCTGAAAGTTGTTTGTTTTTATTGGCAATTTTTTTTCCCATGAAAAAATGTAAAGCGTATGAAATATCCATGTCATTGAAATTCTGATTTTTTGCTAAAATAATGTGTATTCTAAAGATGAAAACGTACAGGAGAGAACATGTTTTTAGTAACATCCTATCTTTTATTTAACAAATAAAAATTCGAAATCTGTTTGTATTTATTTGATACAGTTAATTCAAGACATTGTTTATATTTCATCAATGTCATCTTTGATATGAACAGCCTTTGGTATGATCATTCGGTCATCATGGTCATTTGGGATACCAAGCAATAAGTCACAAAATTAACTTATTAAAAATAATTTTGTGGTGTCACTGGATTCTTTCCCTCTAATCTGCATATAAAAAAAGAGAAAGTTACCTATCCTTACACAGGCAAATTTTGAAGGCCTCGAGTTAGGTGAGTTTGATTTGTTATGACAGATTTAAAGCACACAGTTGTATTTTATTTTGCCTAAAATAAGTACAAGAATGAACATTAGGAAGAAAAAAAATGATGATTTGGCATAAATTTCATGATTACACTATAAAAAGATATGCTGATAATTTTTTTTTTCAGGACAAGAGATTGACTATGATCTAATTAAGACGCCCAAAAGAATCAAGATGTATGACACCCCTGTTAGCCTACAAGGCTGTTGTGTTGACTTTATATGTGATAATCTGGAGGCATTATGTGATGTCAATCCAGTAGATTCTTCCCTTCCTAAAATGACATTTAAAGACCCAGATGTTTTCTTCCATGGAGATTTATCAGAACAACTTTTGACCAAGTTGTGTGACAAAGGAAAATTAACTGACGACACATTAAGTTTGTTTAACCCAAATTCAACATGCTTGAAACGAGTTTCAATTCATGATGCACAGCTTTCTACAAAAGGTTTGAGAACACTCCGTACACACAGAATTTCTGACCTGGAAGTCAGAGGTCTACGTACAGTCACAGTGAATGATGTCATCGGCTGTCTTGGAGAATGGACACTTTCAAATCTGAAATCACTCAACGTTACTCACAGTACATTTATGAACAGCACAAACTTCATAGTAGTGATATCGCTTACGAAACTACAGAGTTTACAGAGTCTAAATGTAAGTCATACTGAATTTAATAATCATGGCTTGGAGATTATCACGACAGATCTACCATGTCTAGAACATTTAGATATTTCCAACACACGAGTCACAGACATTTCTTCAGTGAAAAAGTGTAAAGACAGACTCAAATCATTGTCAATCTACAATATACGTCCACTCAATGAAGATGAAGTAATACCCATTCTGTTTGACATGAAACAACTCATTCATCTGGATATATCAGAAGATCCGTCTGTTCAGCCATTTTTGAGCATACAAAATGGCAGATTCAAGATAAAGGCTTTGTTATCAGATTCCAGTTGTCTGCCAAGTTTGACATCATTAGATATTTCAGGAAAAGAAGGTGCCAATGAAATAATGATCAAGTAAGTTTTAATCAACAGGATAAAATCTTTTTTTGCTATCAAGGTCTTATGTAGTTACCTAGTGAAACCTTAAACTGAACCCTGACTGTTTGGCCTTGGTGACCTATGACCTTGTTTTTTTTTTAATTTTGCTGCTAGCTCCCTGTTAACACAAAATAAGGGCCAGGACTGAGGACCAAATTTGTATTTCAAATGAAGGTCACCCTCAAGATCCTCAATCAATAACAGATAATTCTGTATCTTCTTTTTATGACTGTTCCAATTTTTTCAAACAGTATGCATCACAAAGATCATCTGACCTTGACTGTGCTTATTATCGTGATCATGTTAAGCTAATAAAAAGTTGATTTGAAGCCTAACTTAAGGTATGGTTATTGGTCTTGCTAAAGGAATCGTAACTTTTTTAAGCATTTAGAATTTTTGTTCTCCAGGTTTTACAAACATTTTATATGGAAGAATGTATATTATATGGTAATAGTTGGTAAAAATGGTTTAAGATAGTTGTATTTTTCTTAAAAATGGAATTTCCAGTTCATATCAGAGTCTATTTTTAGGGACTTTCTGGAGACGCACAGGATGAGATTTTTAGGTGTAGCAATGACCCCTTACTGTGAATATGATGTCCTTGCAGATGAGAAAAATAAAGATCTTGTTGTAAGTATTAAATAATAATAAAAGCAATGCACATACATGTACTTGTATGTTATGTATGCAATAAAAAACCACTTAAAGTGTCTACATCACATTCTTCTGAAAAATCTGAAAACTTTGCAAAATTGATGTTAAACTAATATGACTTTATTTGGAAAGATACGTGTGAACAGATAAAATTGGAAAGGACAAGGGTCGTTAAGGCTAATTTTTAGCCCAGGAATTTGCCTAAAAATGAAAATTGGCTAATATCTATTATTTTATATTTTTTGTATTGAATAATGTCTATAAAAAGAAAATCCAACAGAATTTTTCGTTTAATTAGTTCTACAATAATATAAAATGCTTTAAATGTTAAATTACAAAGAAATTTATAAATTTGAGGCAATATTTGATTCTATGTTGGCGATTTCAATATAGATCGCAAAAAAAAACATCACAACCAAACTTTGCACAATAAAAGATCTATCAAGTACTTATGTTTGGTTAAAATATCTTCTTGGTGTTTTTGTGCGATCATATCTATTTTGAACAAAACAACGCCAAAAATTGAGTATTTTTACCGAAAATGTTAAATTTTTGGCAAATCAGTCAAATATACCCTTTAATTTTGTCGAAATAACGAAAAGTATACAAGAAAAACAAATGGATTATTAAACAACATTTTCACAACAACTTATGATTGTGTCACAAAATCCAAAATTTGGGCCAAATATTGGGCTTAACGTACCTACTCCTTTACCCCTTGCAGCAAACAGCAGACTCTTACTGTATCAAGAATATATACTCTGTCTGAGAGTGTTGGAACGAGTAAAAAGATTATTCTTGTAAAATAGTGTTAATTTAGTAGATTGAATGATATTTTTAGCAATCACGATGTATTTAAGCGGCGCCGAGTTTTTTGTTTATTTTCTATGGGGAATTTACATTGTAAAATTAGCCATTTGTTTGCCGAAAGTGTTTTTGCACGCGCTGAGAGTACACATCGTCCATCCTACGTAATTAAATTAAATTTTTAAAATAACCTGCAAAAATGCTTTGGAGAGGTCTAAAATGAATTTATAATTAATAACTCTGATATTAATCGCGAGAAAGGGTCCCAATAAAAAAATTGTGTGCAATTTTTAAAATTTACTAATCTATGTAACGCTCCTGCCAAAACCCTCAATACAAATAGAAATCCAGGGGCAGATAATAGTATGTTAAACAATACTGCGTAGTGCAAAACGTGGGTTTTTACTTTTGATTTAAAATAAATACAAAGGCGGAAACCCACATGTAATTTAATTAAGCTTGAAAATCGCACACCACAAAAGCTTGACATACAGAAAAGTTGAGTTAAGGTTCACTTGTCGTTGAGTACAAACATTGAGTAAAGTAAAGAGTAGTGTGAAGATTTTCTTTGGTTTATCGGGTAGTAGTGCAAATACGTGGTTGAAATACCAGCTAATAGGTGTACAGTGTACTTCTGTTTAAAGAAAGTTGGACATATGTAAAATGTAACGTGTTCGTATATTGTGTCGCTTTTGTCGTTGATGAGTTGAAAACATTCAGCTACAGTTGTTTGGGTTCACCCTTCTTGTAGGTTGAAAACTAGAAGAGATGTTAGCAAGTTTGGCATGTGCTCGTTAACAGTTTAATGTTGATTATATCCAACCATGCGTTGTGTATCGTCGTTCTGGTGTGCTTAGTTTGGCGTAATTTTGTTTGTTATCTATATATATTAATTTCAATTTAAAATTATTTTCCTTCTATTACAAGAAAAAAATCAATATTTATTAATATGTATTTATTATTTATTTATTTACAATAAAAACCTTTTGCTACTGTTACACTATATAGATAATTAAAGACTGATCAATAAGGAACAAGTTCTGTAGGACTATCAAAACATTTTTGTTGAACAACCAGAACGTCATAGTATTAAAATGTCGGAAAATCAGGTAAAATCTACTAACTGTGGCCGATAACGATAAACATTGTGATGACTTTGGAAATAACCCCCGAAACAACAACGCCAAGAACAGAGACTGAATTTTGCACAAGTATTTAATGACATGTTAAGAATTAAAAGTATGTATTTCCGTAAAAATCGGTGATTCTGCTCATCGGAGTCCCGAAAACTTAAGCGACAAATGTAAGAACCTTGCAAAAAAATTTGTGAAGATGATATGGAAGAATTCGTATCTTGCACAATACTCCATTTTTAAAACTGTCATATTAAATATATCATACAATTCTAGATTTTCCAGATTTTAAGAAGCTTTTTGAAAACTAATACCAACAATGCCTATAGATTTTTCCCTGTATAACAGAAAGTTCTTGTATATATATTGTTCGATTTGGAGAAGTGTTTTGAAATTAGAATTCAACCATCGTGAATAAAGACAATAGATTGAAACCTGAGAAAAGAGTGCCATGAATATATAATTTGTTTAAAAAGAATATGAAATATATTATGCAGATATGAAAATACTATTTCTGAAATATACCCTTTAATACAGTTCAAAATGAAAATAAAAAAAATATTTCATTTATTCAGAATTTGTTAACGGTATTTTTTATAGTTTTATACAACAATTATTAAATGTATACATTGCAGTTCCGTTTTCTTTCTAGTAGCAAAATAATTGTTAGGGTATTTCTGAATATTTCAAAGATCACACTGTCATTTTGGAACTGGCAATACATACTTCTGTCCAGTTGAAATACAGGTAAAACAATGACGCATGTTGCGTATGTGAGACATGGGTAACTAGAAATGAAGCTAGATGAAAATGAGCCCTGTCGTATTTCTAAACACCTATCGCACAACACTAGCGAACTACTATACCTTCCTCAGGTCTATGGCAATTCCCGTCTGGATTAAAACCTATGCCACCTGCAGAGGACCAGACTGCACTGCTAGTCATTTCTGCTAAAAGAAAAAAAAAACAAAATAAAACAATGTTTACTTAAATATTTTCTTCAAGTGTGAAACTTGATTTCGTTTTTTAAAATAAAATAGTTACTATTGTATTTTGTTTATTTCTTAGGTTTAGTTTAGTAACATCAACTCAAATGTTTTTCACATATGTTTAAGATAATTTAGTCTATCAAAAACCTCTTTACACCCCTTGAATTCCACTGTAGTTGGTCTTGCCGTCAAGATCATCCTCTTTCTTTTGTCTTGAAACAACTCTAATCAAACTTTACAGGAATATTATAAGGATATTTGTTGTAATAATACTTAGAAAACGGTGGGGTAAAAGATACCAACTAAAACAAGAAAGTCCGTATGATTACAATCATCCTTGTTTACAATTGAAATAAAAAAGGGGTACGAATATGAAATTTAAAGTTGTTGAGAGAATACATTCTAGAGAAACACAACGCCTGTTATGTTAATCAAAACGACAAACAAGTCACTGGTCGCAATCCGGATGAGCGGCTGACCTATCTTTCCAAGCACCCTTAGCAATATTGTTTCTTAAATTGAATTTTTTCAATATAGGAATGTTTGTTGTAAAGTCATTCATGGAAGTTATTCGATCGAATACAACTTATCGACTTTTACTATTTGAATAGGCACTGTTTGACAATAAATGTATCTCAAAATACCAATATCAATTTGATGCACTGTATGATCATTTCGTTGACTGACAAATTGACAGCAGTGCTCAAATTTAAAATGTTAGAAAATCAGTTTAAATACAATGAGAATTAATAAGTACAGACCTGACGTCGTCAGAACAAAAAAAATAAATAAACAGGAATCCAAACTAAGCTAAGGGTTACCTCTGCATCAGAAGGTAACAAATTTATAAATAAACATATTCTTCTGTTAATTACAATGATAATGATTTAAATATTATTACAGGCTTTGGTTAAAACAATAAAAACAAGACCAAATCTAATATATTTGATATGAAAAGTAGTCGGACATCCTGGCAGCTAAACATAATATTGTGCAATACAATATTCTTGACTGCAAGTAAAATAAATATATCTGGCCAGCGCTGTTATCTTGAGCTGTATATATGACATTGGTTATCAAATGAGAACTCAGCCTTTTTTAATTACGTACTTATTGTCCAGTAAGATCTAACGTTTTCAGATTATTTATTGTGATTGGCCAGACATCGAATCACTGATATAACCAATAATAACTCACCTATATTGGTCTTGTTTTCTTTTTTATACACTTGTACCTCACATAGACTAAGAACACTACTACTGTTGGTGTGTTTCATGAACACCGTAAGATATCTCCCGGACAGGTCACATGTGACAATTAATATTGAAGGCGACTGTCCTGTCTGTCTAAAACAAACTTCTTCTTGTGACGGTACATAATGTTCCCAAGAACTTGTTTGTCTAGATGTATTGTATACAAGTATGTCATAATCTGTAAATTCATATTCTGAAATTAAAAAATATATATATTTTTGGCAAAAAATATCTTTCACCAATACCACATGAAGAATAAACCCTAAACATTTAGCACGTGGTGATGATGTTTAGAATAAGATAACATCGTCTATTCGACATGAAAGGTAAGTTAAAAGAATGACCTATTGAAATAGCTTGCAACAGTATTGTAACAGTTAAAACTCACTTGATGGAGTTATAAGAGCTTTTTTCAACTCCTTTTTCATCGGTACACAAGTCGCGTTTGATCTTAATTTTGAAGATATGGTATGGTTTTCTGAAATTTGTTCTTATAAAGACTTTTCCTTCCCAATTGTTTACTTCCGCATTTTCATAAAAGATATTTAGCGCTTTTAAAATTTAAAAATTTATACGATTTACTCGTATTTGCACTGAAGTTTATGGTCCCAGAAAACGTATTAAAAACTTTTGCAGCAAGAAAATCGATTAAACAAGATGTTAACGACATTCACAAACATTAGTACCGATACAAAGTTAACTAAATTTAAACGGCCGAAAATGCACTATGTTGGGTAAAAAAAAGGTATCACATATATCATTTTATGAATACATTACCTATAATACCTCTTAATTGTCTGTTTTGTCTTCTTTTGAAATTTTAATTTAGAGGGAAGAATTTGATCTTTTTCCACTTCAAAAGTGTCCTAACGAGCAACGTCAAATTGCATGGTCTGCCAATTGCACTACAAAACTTTTTTCCCAAGTTACTGACATTTATTCTATCAGCAGTAATTATCAATGGGTAACTGTGAGACAAGCCATTCTACAAGTGGCGTGAATCAAATGTGGATAGTAAAAATTTCAAAGATTTGTTAAACTGCCTCAAATCAAGGTCCCCTTCCTCTTTCAATGGCATCAAAACATTTGACTTTCCACCCTGTATACTACTATTCCACATTCAAAACTCAAAGAAAAATTAAGAGCTTTAGTTCACCTCTGTTTTGTT
>JAULBM010310601.1:0-14137 GCA_032357055.1 Geukensia granosissima | reverse complement strand
ATGTCTCTACGAGGACGGTGACTCGCATATCGCTTTTGCTATGAAATTTACGTCTGAAATGTTCACCGACTGGACAACTTCAGTGTCGACTGAGTATAGATGTTCATTAAAGCGATCTCCCAGACGACGATGGGTTTCCCCAATATATAACATAGAGCATCTGGTCCAGTTGATTGCATATATTACATTTTCCGTGGTGCAAGTGAAGCCGTTTCTAATGTGGAAACTATTGTCGGGACCACGGACCTCTTGAGTCTCCCAAGTGTAGGGGCATGTGTTGCATATACGACGATTACAACACCTGGTGCCCGTACAGTCCGCTCTTTTTCAACTTGAATCGTGATTGAATTTGCTTCGCACTAAGTGTTGTCTTTTTATGTTGTACATTTGCATTGTTTACATTTGAATTATTAACAACATTTCAAACCGATAATATCAATAGGAAATCAGTCTACAGCATGACCTGTCTTTATGTTCGCGAAATGGTCTATTACTTCTTGATGGTGTCCATACAAATTCATGAAGGCAAACTTATGTTCGTCTAGACCAAACTATTTGGAAATAGTAAAAATGATCACTTTCCGAACAGAAATGTATTTGAGTATTTTTAAAAAACATAGGACAATCGTTTTGATATTTTGTCCCTTTAATGACGATACTGACTTTTAACAAGTCGGTATTGTTATTGCCAACTAGAAGTAAAACTTTCAAACTATACATATTTGAAACCTTGTTCAATGCATGCAGTTATAAGATGACCTTCTTTTAAACTTCTTTAAAGATTTTCCTTACTTCTTACTAATATGATTGTTTAAATTCAAGCAACGTATGGGATATTATTTATAAATTATGTCCTTGTCTGAAACAACTTGATCAGATGGAATCAATGAATGTTTGTTATGATGCCGACAACTTATCTAATTATCTACAAACTTTCATGAGACCAGTGCAAAAGAACTTCGAGTCATTCAAGAATTTAATTTCATGTTTGTTTAAATAAGTTTTGCAGAATGGAAATAACAACCAGAAGTATGAATCTTAAGTTTGTAAGTGTATTGTCTTCTCAACATAAGATCTTCCAATATTTGGATATCTCTTTGTTCTGATGTTGGTGCGTATAATGCTGCTAAAATAGACAATGTTTAACGGCGATTTGATAATTAATAATTAATCCTTCACTGCAGGTTTTCTTCTAGTGTATATAAAAAGAGGCATACATTGAGACAACTTTCCATCCGCCGGACGTAACTTAATTAAGAAACCATAGATTTTCGAAATGACTTCACAAAGGGTGACGAGTTCTAGAGCTCTAGAGCGCCCCCAAACGACAAACCAAATTTGTATATGAAAAATACAATAAATCCTGCCTTAATACAACAGTACTAACTACAAAAAATTAAGAAAGTACAAAGACGTACCAATAACCTCGAATCCTAACTTGAGGTAGGTACATGAAACATGTGGTAGGGTAAAACTAGTTTTTCTGGATCCAAACCCTCCTCCAGATCGAGGTGAAAACAACCCAAAACACACCAAAGCCACAGTGTATAGTGAAATATTTTGTTTTGTTCAAAGTTGTAACATTGGTTTCCATAACCTCCTTAATATACCATTTACCTCATACATAAAATTGAATAAGTTTAGGCAAAACAGTGTATGATTGACTTGTTTCTATTAAATGGAAGCGGTTAAATTCTTTATTCCTAAATTTTGCCTCACTTTTAAAAATGCCTGCACTACGACCATGGAAATAGTTGCTGCTTTAAATATTACAGTCTGCGGAAGAAGGTTATTTCATTTTGCTTTGGCTAAATATGAGTACAATAATATTGGATAATTATTTTTCAATGGTACCTGTGAAGGTGCTAAAACATTTCGGTTTATGATTTCATTTAAAAATTCAAGAATATTAAGGAAAATATGCACATAATGAATGAAACTGTTCATGAATTAAAACCTTTAAAACAGTTCTGTCTTTGACGTCATCATATGAAAATAGGGAACGTAGTATAATTGTCTATGAAACCCTTGAATTCAAGTTTCGGCAAACAAATGGCTGATTTTACAACGTAAAATCCCCGTATAGAATCAAAACCTCGGGGCAGCTTGAAATACATCGTGACTGCTAAAAAGTATAATTGTAAATTGCTTGCACGTTTTCAACCTACAAAATATGATCTATTTTATAAGAATGCGGCAGACAGTTTTTCTTTATAATTAGTAACATTTTTACTCGTTCAAACAAAGTTTGACGTTAATAGTATACATATGTATATGCATCATGGACCTATATTAAAAAAAGTTCAGAAATAACAAAATTTAAAGGGATCGAATACATCACTTATGAAATAAAATCTTACGTGTACCTTTGTTGAATAAAAAAGGGAGTAATGGGTAGGGACATAAAATTAAGCCTTTTGTAGCGGCATAAACTTTGTCCCTACCCATCACTCCCTTTTTCCTGTGTAAAGCAAAAACCGTTGCCCTGTTGTGCCCCATCCCACCATCCCACCATTTTTTTTCGATATTGATAATTGTTGTACTTGATCTCGTCCTGAATATGTATGAACTAGTTAAATTGGCGTTGAAGTAACAGAGATGATATTCTTATTCATATCTTTTATTAACTTTATTCACAATTATCGTTAGTTTTAATTATACATGATATAACTGACCTTTTAGTGAGCGACTCAGACAATGATAATGTGAGATGCAGACGGGCGACTAGCGTGCCATTGGATGAATGTGGAGGAATATGTCGGTCATTTCAAGCTGCGAAGATTCATGAAGTATGTCATATTATTTGACCTGTTTGCATGTAAAGGTTTTCTTGATAATTAAATTCGGATATATTTCATTTTGCATTGCACATACGACACGTGCGACTTTTGAAGTAAACATGGTAAACATGCTTTCATGTTTTTACTCCAAATAGAAATATGACATGCCACGCAAGACGATTAAATCTTCGACACACGAGGGTAAGAATTTTATCGTGTTCTGACAAGACTTGCCCAGTTAGTCAACGAAAGAAATCTTACTGGCGGGTGTCTGAGATTTTCCGTCTTGTGTTGTTGGTGTTTTATTCTTTTTTCTTATATTGTATATCGCTAAAACACATAAAACTCACTGAACGCCATTGCAACCATCACATAACATTACATTGCAAATCACAGAAAATGAGTACGTGCTTAAGTTTGCGTTTTTGAGAAATCGGTCTATTTACATAATTTAAGAAAATTCGGGTGTCTTCCGACATGTTGGATTACAAACTTATGGTATTGACTCTTTCTATAATTGGAAATATTAATTCCAGAAAGAAAACACTTGTACAAAATTAAACCTGAATTAATATATTGTAATTTCTTATAAAATGGCGTTATCACTTTTAAGCATTTATAGGAATTCATTATTGTCAGGGGAGCTTACTCAAATTAATTGCACTGTGAAATTATAGATTTATTAATGTTGCAAGATAAACGAGATCGGTGATCTTATCTTTTCTTTTTATTTTCTGATAATATGTGGTAAAAGCTATATTTTCCTGATTTATTTAATCATTGTATCTTTTAATGTTCTCTTTATCAAGAAAAGTGTATTTTATCCCTATATAATCAACAGAAAATGGAGGATTTTGCACATTCCGATGTTTGAAAATGAGTTCGATGACAGACATTTGATTATAATTTAAAGAATAGCAAAATATAGGTTATATTTTTACAATGCATAAATAATTTGTTGATTTATATTTAAACACCCCAACCTCCTTAAATGCCTCAATCAAGGATTATTCACCATTCTATATTACAGTAAGGCTTTACAAATTCCCCGATTGTATTGAAAAAACAATAAAATCGATATTATAAAAACTGTCAAATTTAATAAATTTGGCGGGAACAGAAACGTAAAGCTTGTGTTTCCTCCTCTGTACAACAGAGAAATCTCGACCCGTGAAACCATGGGTACCATTGTCCCAGGTGTGACAAATAATAATTCAGTCGTTATTTGACGCGTCTATCGATCGCTCCATAGACGCCTGAATGCATACCGCTGGAGAATGCGTCAAACCGGAAACGATGCATCATAGGTCAAAATTGGAAAACTACGAAATATACGGAAACGTCACTGACAAAAAAATTACTGAACATTTTTTCTCTATGACGCCAGCTATTGTTGAAAACATAACATTTTTAAACACAAACTTGGTCGAAACAGACATTTTCCCCGTTGACTGGGCTTAACCTAAACAAAATATTGTTCGGTTATAGAACTATTTCCATTTTGCCTTGATTGAAAACATAACTATATGGTATATTATTTTTTTATAAACGGACTATTCAAAAAGATCAGGAGGTTTTATATAAAGTTTTTCAATTGTTCATATTTAGCTAATAAATAATTGCCGTAAACTTAAGATCAACTTGTAATCTGCTCATTTTTGTTGACAATGTATAAATTCTACATTTCAGAGAGAATGTATCATAAAATACTTTGCAAATGAACGTGTAGGGTGGTATGCTGTAGCAATACAAATAGAAGACTTCATTTCAGAAGAATCGCTTGAACCATTAAGCAGTGTTCCATTGCAGTTTTTGGTACAGGTGTTTAGCTCATCTAGATCATGTGGAAGTAAACCAACGTTTGTCTCACCTACTCGTGTTGATGGATCATGTATTGGAATCCCCTTCAATACTACTTTCTTTGAACCTATTATTAGTCAAAGTGGAAGTCAAAATATCAGGTGTGCACTTTGTATGCATATGATTTTTTATGGATTAGTAGACATGAAAATATCTAAATGAGGAATGAATTGCCCTCTCTCTGTCGTTTTTTAATATCCTTATATATTTATAAAATGGCGTTTGCCTATACAATCTCACGATGCTTATTCAGATTATAGTATATCATTTGATTATACCGTAATTTTCAAGAGTGGAAAGGATGTAAGTTTTTTTAAATGTCCACATAGATATATGTTTTGTTATTTTGACAGCAAACGTTAGGGCGTTGGAGTTATGTTTTCACTTAGAATTGAACGCGCAGAAATCGAAAGACCACAAGTAACTAATTTATTATGACGTCAGATTGAATAGTGCCTTATCCGAAAAAATGTTAATTAATTCATATGTACTTGAGTTATTCCGGATAAACTTTTGAAATGTGAACACGCTTTTTAATTTTTTCTTCCAGGCTTTGTGGACGAAGTTGAAAAAAAGTGTTCATGCTTCAACCGTTTTTAATTTACTTGAGGGAATATTGAGGAATTTATCTTTATATTAAAACAGAGTTAAGTGCTCTAGTCAAATAAAACAGTAGGTTTTGTACGATTTATACTGTTCTTAGTAAAAGAATATTCTATGTGCAACTGCATTTATAATAAATGCCTGGCGACTTTTTAACACCTCAGGTAATTCTGACTTAAGATTCAGCAATTAAAATCAATCATCTGTAGATGAGGTGATTAAAAAGAATGAAAATTAATTGCAAATAATATTTATGATAATCCATAATTAAAGAAAAAAATTGTGCAAACTATTTAAAACATTCTAATAGAAATGACTTTTAACTTAACACGTGTAGTTTCGTCCTACTTTATGTCATATTTTATAATTTTCGAAAATTGACATCAATAATATACTTCGTCAGTCAAAATTCTACATTAAAAAAATTTTGCGATTAAATTATTCATTAAAACTGCAGCTGAAAAAAAGTCCCAATATCATTGGCATGGTTTTTCTCAGTTACAGGAGACAAAATCCTACCGTTCCATTCGCAGGAAATACATTGCTTCAGTAATATGTTATGTCATCCGGAAATGAAACAACATCCTTTACCCAACTGCGACAGAACAAAAACACACCGTCTTTTTATTTTATTGGCTAAATGTTAAGTCTTGTTTAAATATAAGTGATATGCAAATGTTAAAAGTTAACGCAGTAGAACATTAGCGTCCAAATTATTTGCTGTACAGGCCAAACTTCTCGATTTAACTCAATCAAGTAATAATCAAATCAGAAAGTATATTGATCCCTTTACAATGTTACAAGTTTGTAAGAACATGATAAATTTTTCTTCATGAATAGATCTCGACATCGTCTTTGTCTTATTCGTGAAGAAAGAAATTATCATGTTCTTATATAAGCATAGTATTTAGATATATTTTAGGTAAATGGGAATACATCTTAATGAACTTATAACCTTGAAAAAGTTATCTCGTTAAATATAATTCCAAAACGAAACCTTCTGTCCAAAATCATTGTTTATTATTATTATCATTATAGTTGTTCATTCATTGTGATAAAATTAATTTCCTATTTTATCAGTATCAAAGAAATAAACACTGCTTCGCCACAAGGGATGTCAAAGTCTGATTTAGCATTATATTCTCGCTCGACAAGGGAATGGTACGTAAACATTTCATGGACACCAACAGATGACCAAGCGGGACCTCATATTTTCTGCTATACTTCTGAAGATAACAATGGGTAAGCCCTTCGATAAATAACGTTAGGTAATAGTAGCCAATATAACGTCTATGTATGGGAAAATACATCGGTGAACAGTTCAAACACGGTTAAAGACAACAAAAACCTTGCTCAGATGGATATAACAAGCTATAATCTAAAAATAGAACTATCTTGACTAATGCCTCAGTTTATTTGTTATCCTGCCGCTACGAACTTGACAATTGGAAAAATAAATAAATTCTCATTAAAAAATATTTACGGAATTAATTGGACGTAACTTGCAAAAGGGGTTAAAATACTGAATACGTTGCTGAATGCGACGTAGGTATAGCCCACTGTTCCCGTCTGTATATCACATCCAACACTTAAAACAAATACATGAAAAATCTGCTTTGTACGTGTGAAATATATATAAAAATAAAACTCACAGATAACCTTAAATATCCTCAAAAACACACAAAAAGATGTAAAACAAATATTTTCTTAAGTTAATGTGAAGTGAGTAAAAATGAGTTGTCCGCTTAAACATTGTGGATAATGTATATTTATAATATTTAAATAAAAAGAACTATTTTCATAGCCGTCATGACATATCAACAATGAAACATTTTATGTATAAATAAACGACCATGGTGTATATAAAAATTTTCTCCATTTCAAAACCTTTTGTTTAGTAATGCCAATAGTTTTTACACTTTCAAGTCGTATCTGATATCAATATGTTGTTTATTCTTTTGATCTACTTTCTTCCATTCACTACGGAGCAATACCTTTTGAAATATATCCAAACTAAAGTTATCATGATATATGGCTTATGTTAGGATGCATCACATGACCTTGTGGCTATTATCGGTATACCGTGAAGAAATACTTCCTTTAAGAACCTTTGTAGAATATTGTCACGTTATGCAATTATAGCAGCTCTGAAATATAGAATTTGTTTCCAATTGAGAACCATAAGTAACATATTCGTTATATGCCTCCAACAGTGAATATTACATTTATGTCTATCTGTTACATTTGTATTATTTGATAACTGAATATATTAAATTGAAGCTTTCAAAATAATGATAATTCATTCTGCACTTTTATTTATATTGTTAACGGCTCCAGTTTTTCCATGGGGTTATTGGGTTTGGTTGAAAGGTAGGTCTTTTAATAATTTTTCTGTGATGATTCCAAATAACATGTAATATTCTGCGTGAATCGAATTTTTTTCTATGAAGATTTTATTTCTTTGCCAACCCTAAATTATTGATCTAAGTCACTGATGTAGACGATCCCGTTTTAATACAATATTGTGTAAGGTTTTAAGAACAGACGTTCATATAACCAGCTCAGGAAAAGATGCAGGAGTGGTGCCTTTTGTAAAAAAATCTTCCGATTCTCTTTTATTTTTTTATTCGCGTTTGTAGATAGCCTACGCCTTCCATTATGCCATTATTATTTTATTATTATGATTTGTTTGTAGTTCATATTATTGTTTTGTTCTCTACTTGCAGATTAAATTCAGATAAGATTTGTGTCACCCTGCTTGTTGGAGGTAAGACCCGAACAAGAATATAAAACAACACAAATTGTCTATATTGGTGAAACAAACAACTGTTAAGTACGTGTCAATATAAAAATCAGAAAGTAATTGATACACAAAATACACAAAATACACGCATGAAAAAAATCACGGTGATTTTAATTGATTTGTAAATTATGCTAATAACATTGGTCATGTATGCGTCTTGTTTCGCAAGAAATGGTTATATCCTATGCGATTTGCAAGTGCTTTCTTATTCAACTGTTATGGTATTGATATTTAAAAAGTAACAAACAAATATCGAGTTTTAACTTGGATTTCTAGCAAAAGCATAGTCTTATTCCCGTTATACAGATTATGGATATTAAAAAAAAATTGATTTAAAACATGCTTTGATATTTATAATTGTGCTACATGAAAAAGAAATATCATGGATTAATAACCTATTCATAAATTGAATTTTCGACTCACTCCCAATGGACAGTACGGATAAGTTTACCAACAATGCTTCAATACATGTGTTCGTAAAGCGCGAGACTTTTGATATTGTCAAACTTCTAACTAACACAAGAATCCAAATGCGTTTTGATTATTCTTTACACACGAGAATTCTTTACGAAGTACACGACCGATCAATGTTTAGATAAATTTGATATAAATTGTGTCCATTTTATAGAAAGTAAGATGACTAGTTCAATTTTGTTTTTATGGGTAAAAGGACAATGTCATGTACTGCATGTTATTGTTTTGGTATATTCGTAGTGAACCCTCCACAAATAACGGAAGTCTGGCCTACTGGAAATATTTTTCCTGACCAAAATTCATGGAAAATTACCTTTGATAAACAGGTAAAAATAAATTTTTTCTTATATCGCATATTTTTTTTTTAAATACTTAATCCGAATACCTTACATCTTCATTATTACAAATACCCATGTGCAAAAATAAAGTTCAAGTCTTAAGAATATAGAATATAGAAATAAAAGATTTTTTCCGTAGGCAACCATTTTAACAGTTCAAACACAAAAAGAGTTTATTGAATGTAACAAAAAGCGATCAAACTTTTTCACAAGAAGTTGCTTTCCACTCTTGTTAAAAGTCTTATGGAGACCTCTAAATTTGTAAATTCCTTCTGTTTTTCTCGTGATTGGAGTGCAGTTATTGTGACATTTAACTCAAATATTTCCATTTTCATATTAACAATTGTTACACTGTAAAATCAGTAACAGTAACACCAAAACGACATTTACTGGGTTACAGGTTTCTGGCTTAGGACAGGAACATTAGGTGTGTGGCATGTGTTTGTGAGACCTCGTCTCTCCTCCTTAAAAAGCGGTGTGACAAAACGCTTAAAGTCTAATGCTAGTGGATTTATATCTTAAAGTCGATTAAAGTTAAAAGATAATAACAAATAAAAGAAGATTTATCGACATGGAAAAAATACTCGCTGTTTGTGACAGCTAGTTCAAAATATAGTGTAAATTGATAATACACCAGGGCCCAGTTGTTCAACACTTTTAACTCATGGTTAAATTTTAACTTAGAGTTAAATCCTGTGCAAATCAACCAAATATAACATGGAGTTAAATTTATCTCTTAATTAAATTAGTTGATCAACTGGGTACAGGTTTCTGAATCTAGAACATAAATTCAAACACTGTCAGTTTGATTTGGTGTAAAATATCATTAGTCCAAATAGACGTTATGCAAATTCTAAAATAAACAATACCGACAGGATGTAGAACAAATGTGTAACATTATCGTAAAAAGCCTTTGAAATGGCTGGTGATTCAAAGACAGCTTTTATTAAAATCTTTAACATCGCTATATTCACAAACAAGTTGAAATGCAAACAACGCAAAAAAGAAAAAGTACTCTTATAAAACAGACACCAGCTTGTGAAATTGAAGACTTTTTAGATATTTTAAATAAGAACCACAGATATTTTTATAAAAAAAAACATCAAATGCTGCCACGTAGAATGCTTCCAGCTGATATAATCTAGATAGAAACTTCAAAGCCTTGGCGACAATATTGTGTTTACTATTGAGATTGTAGAAATGTTGAAAGTAAAAGTAAATGACAAGAAGACCTATTTTAACAGGATGCCACTGACAGTTAAAAATTTCGAGATGATCAAGGAATCTAACAAGAATGGAAAAAGCTGTTAATTGCCATGGTTGAATGCCGGGACTGTCAATTTCCAATTTCGACTGGCCCTTCGGTTTTCTGTCGCTTCTTCTTGTAAACTACTACATGTAGTAATGTAAGATTTTGTTTCCCATATTATTTTAAAGTGTAGAACTAATGGTGTGTGGACTTTAAAACCATGTACGACACCATTCAAAGCACCGTATTATCGATATTCTCTCACTAGTGAAACTGAAATTGACATTTGTTTCATTTATTTATGTGATTTGAAATCAAGAAAGTTATCTGTTACAACTAGTCGAATCTTTATTTTAATCATATAGTACCAAATCCCATAGATTGTTATTATTAAAATATTTTAAAACGTTTTGTTGAATATGTTTTCAGTTTATTCGACCAAATAGAACAACATATTTGCAATTCAGAGATAGTGAGACAGATGCTGTTGTAATCAGTATTGATATTTCAACAAGCCTGTTCGCACATTATCCTCGGGGTAATGTTGGAAGAATTTTAACTGTTAACACTAACTTTCTGTTCACAGAAAAGAGGAATTATTATATAACCTTTGATCCAGGTAAAACACATTATTATTTGCATACTCGTTTAAAAACAAGAATACATAGTGATCTGTTGAAACATACAGATTGTTTTGATTACGTTGTTTGAATGAGGATGTTTATCAAAATTCATCTGGTGTCAGAAGTTTCATATTTCCGTAGGTCTACTGTGCACCCCCAAAATTCATTATCGCCAATTTTTTTACTCTTATTTATACTTTTTCTTTTTAAAAGCTAATATTGTCATATTCAAGTGTACCCTGTTTGTGAGATTTAATGTTTGTTTACATTCAAATATAATTGGAATTACGTATAAACAAACCATGCAAAAATGACATAACAGAGTACAAAATACACAGTTTAACCTAAAATCATCCTGATATTCTGCAATTTCACATGGAAATAAATGCGATTAAAAAATGTTAGTGAGATTGCGTTCTTAGTAGATAGGGGTGTAAACAGAAGACCTGACCAGCCAAAGGAGTATTAGTCCTAATATTGGCAATTTCATTAATAATTTTCACAGTTAAATTATCGGGTACATGTATAAATATCGGGTACATGTATCAAATAATGTCTGATAGATTTTTCTATTTCTGAATCATTGTAATTTGATACCAATTGGTAGATTATACTGCTGATTGGTCATTCGCCAGCACAGTTGCCAGACTTGACAACAAAATTTCTTTTCAAACTAGATTTTGACGAAGCAAAACTAAATATTATTGAATATTCTGTATTTCTGTTTCTCATTTGTTTCATGAACAAAATTTGGAAAACATGTTAAGTTTGTTTCTGGTAAACTTCGAGCGTTCACTAATGAAGTAAGTCCATTTCATGTGTATTAGATATTGATAATTTTTGTTCTCTTTGTGTTTAACGCTACTCTAGAAATTTTCATTTTTAAAATTTTTTCTTTAAGAGGGTACCCAACACCTAAGGGAAATAACTCCTTAAAAATCATCTAAACGTTTAAATCATCCATCATTTGATATAATGAAATAATGTATCGGTTAGGAAATCATCTTAAATTGGTTATGAATATTAAACTAGAATATCCTTTCGAAATGACTTAAATTTTCCCATTTTCGAGTACTTTGCTTCCTATGAGAATGTTATTGATAGACGGTTGCTGCTAACAAAAACTGATCTAAGGCTTTCTCCAGAAAAGACTAATATCATCACTATCAAATTTTTTCGGTCGCCATCATGATTTGTTTGACCGATACAAAATATCAATTACACTATCTTTCACTGTCATGACTATAAATCCGTTTGTGTAGCGTCTATGACTAACATCTATTGTGACTAAACACCAGCTTTGTTTCCTTAGTAATGCTAGGGAGCACTAGTGGAGCATGCGTTGCTTACCGGAAATGACCCTAGTTTTTTAAGGTTCGTGTTACTCTAGCTGTAGTTTTCAGTGTAATTTTGTGTGTACTATGTTTGTATTTTGTGTCATTTTTTACACGGTCTTGTCTGTCATTTGACTTAATGATTTCTATTTGCCTTTGATATCTTTTTACACCTTATTTATTATAGGGGCTGCTCGAAGTATTACAGAATTTTGTAAAGTGGAATCAGCAGCCATATATAATAAAACCTTTTGGACATTTCGAATAAGTAAGTAACACTATGCGCATGTAAGTGTGCTGAAACTGTAAACATGTGTTGGGTGAGGTTTTTTAATAACATTCACTATACCGAATCATTTCTAACATAAGATGCAAGCATTAGGGCGCATTTATACTTCCAAAGCAATCGTGATTTTCGCGCGTCGTCGTACGACGTCGCGCGAAAATCACTGGGTGTTTATACTTGTCGTAGTTAGTTTAAACTTTTAATCTCAGGTTAAATCGCGCGTGCGTTAGTCAAGCGATGTTTAAGCGACGGTCGCGAGATGTCGCGCGACAATCGCGCGATGAAGTATAAATGAGCCCGTAGACATGAATTCATGACGTCAACTGTTGTTTTCACCATCTAAAAATAAACACGAAAATATCTTGTAAAAATTCTACTTAAAGTCATTCAAAATATTTGTACATTTGCAAAAATACAAAGATCAAAACCATCGTCATAAGATGTGAAACGTTTTTCTACTTATGATACATATTAATTTTTATAGTTGTTATTCTATAATTGTCATTAACAGGAGACATAACAAAGCCAGTTCTTACATTTGATTCTGGCAAAAAAGTCACAAACGGATCAATAACCATCACTTGGAGCTTCGATGAAGAAGTTACATCAATTTGTACCGTGGTTAAACCAGATGGAACAGCGAAACAACCTTGCAATGGATCATGGTCAGGTCATGACCTTGCTGAAGGGTTTTACACGTTGTTTGTTTACGGCACGGATTTAGAGGGCAACCAGGCGGATGTTAAGAAATACGATTGGCAAATCGGTATATTTATTTATTTAATTAAGTTGCTATTGTTTTCGGTAGGTTAGGTTTTACATTCAATATATAACCATCCATTTCAACTTATATACATTGTTCGTTGTTAAATCCAGTGACCTATTGCTATAAATACATAAATAACATCATCTAGCTTTAGTTCTCGTTATAAAAGTATTCTTTTCTCAATTCGGATTTCAGATTGAAACAACACTTGGCAAATGGTCATTTAATCATGCATTTTACCGCTATGTACATCATCCATGCAAGTAATTTAGATATTCATATTTACTGGAAATATAACGTTAAGGAATACAGTTTTAAGATCTCCAACACCTCTCGGAGGATTTCCAAAAAATTCCGTTTGTTGGACATTGGGTGCACGTGATCACAATTCAGAACACATCTTTACTGAAGGAGAAGATATTTAGATTGAATTCAGTATTAAACTGAACTATTGAAATGTTAGGATATCGTTGGTTGATTGATTGATTTAATGGTGCTTAACGTTCAGCTGCAAATATTTCAAGCATATTCAGGACGAGAGCATTTAAATGATGGGTGATGATAAATGAAACCTGCTTTGTACTAGAACGACACGCTAAGCCGGATTTTTAACATGCGTGATAGCTCACGAAAGCAACAGTCCGCAGGAAGACGTGCTACTTTACCTAGACACATTATTAGCGGAGAAGCAGAAAATATCAATTTTAATATCTTTAGTTTGACACGGCCGGGGATCGAACCCACACCTTCAATACTAGAGGCGAGCACGCTAACCATTACACCACCGAGGTGGTAGGATCGGTTTGGACTATTACTTATGTGAGATTAAATATATGATTTTTGTAACTAAGCTTTAAAATAAAACATTGTGCAAAGATCGTATTATTGTACTTTCACCAATATGCAATATACATGTAAGACACGACAAAACGTTTGACAAATTCAACACTGCATAACAAACAATCTCTAATATACAAAAATATGAGAAAACTGATATTTTATTAGGATACCAAAGAGAAAA
>JAULBM010310590.1:0-14137 GCA_032357055.1 Geukensia granosissima | reverse complement strand
CGGATTGTGAATTTATACATCCCCCACAATCAGGGACGCCCCTTTTAGAGAACTAGTGCCTCCAGGACGGAGATACCAGGTGCCTATTCTTTCCCCTTCACAACTTTCGAGAAGGGGAGTTCGAGTATTTATACATCCCGCTCTAACTAACGGACGCCCCTTTAGCAGGGGTTCTACATGCAGGCGGAGAAACCGAACGACCTATTTCTAAACCCCAGCCGCCCCCGGGAGCCAAATAATAGATCTTGAAGAATATTGTAGAAGGGTTAAATATAGAAGCCGTATATGAATTAATCCAAAAAATGTCTCAGCGTTGTTGGGACAAGATAACGGGAAAAAGTACCATGCACAACGAACACAAAAATAACTCTTGATATGGTTTTTTACATGTTTAAGACTATAGTTAAGTTAAAATCTTGCCAGTAAACAGGTCTCTTGTTTAAATTGATTCAGTACAGGTGTAGGCCAACACAATAGGAAAACCTTTTGCAGTGTTAAAGTATGGAGAGCTTTTTTGAAAATGTTTTATGTCTCATTGTAGAATTCCACAGATAGTGACGATGAATTGAATGCAGCACCAATATCATTACATATAGGAATTTCTCTTATTGTTTTTTCAACGCTGCCGTTCACTGTGAATATGATGTTTTTCGTTGTCTGTTTTAAGGCTCTAAGAAAGAATTGCTATGGTCTTCTTGTGATGGCAGTTTGTGCAAGCGATGCATTCATAGCTTTTTCATATGCTGTAACAATCATATCCTACATGTCTCAATCAGTTTCAAGAAGTCTTTATGCTTGCCTGTTTGCATTTTTCAGTCTGCCATTTGGTGGACTCACCTCGTATAGTCTCCTTTTTGTCATCAGCTTAGAAAGGTTTTTGGCAGTAAAATCATTTGGCTATGGTTCTGTATCGCTATTTGATAGAAAAAGATATAGTTTGGTGGTAACAGTTCTAGCTTTTTCATTTTTGGTATCATCGGGAGCAACTTTTCTGATACCATTCAAGGCCTCTACCACAAAATGCAACGGTTTCGATTTGTATGGCAAGAATTTTCGAGTCTTTGCTTCAATTACTGCTGGAACAGCGACAATTGTAGTATTTCTTCTAGTTTTCTTCACTGCATTTACTGGTTTCCTCATATGGAAAAGACTTTTGAAGAAAAAGAAAATCGGTGTTGCCCCAATCACTTCCAAGCCAGAAAGGATAGAAAGACCAACAAAGGCGGTTGAATTTTTAGAGGATGAAGGTAGCATCGAAAATAAAATTACACCAATAAATTCGTCAATCAATGAACAAATCCTATCAGCTAGGATTTCAACACCAGAACAAGATGTAATGGAGGTAATAGAAGTCAATGATATTGAAATAAAAGTTACTGAAATGGTGTCAAATGCAACAAGTTCTTCAAACAGAAATGAATGTAGGCCAAGGTCTGTCCAGATCAAAGTGCTATCCAAAGTTAATAACCAAGCCACAAAGTGGGAAACTAGAGCCATGGCTACTACCGTTATGGTAGCAGGATCTACTATTCTATTTACTTTCCCATATTATGTTGCAATATTGGTTGATGCCCTGATCAATGAATTGCCATCACCGACGGTGTTCATCTTATTCAACTTGAATTTGATCAACACAATCATAGATCCAGTTATATATGGTTGGAGAATCCCAGAGATCAAAGACCAGTTTAAGAAATTATGTCGAGCAGAATAACGGAATTAATATCTAGATGTAATCCCTTCAAACAATAAATAGATAATGTTATTTTGTTTGTTGATATTTATGGTATGTTTGTTTCTATTGCTTATAAATCCAATCCGAAAAACTCAGGAAGATAGATGCACCAGGAGCAGTTTATCTAGCCAAAGCTGAGCTGTATGCTTTTCATGAATAAATTGGAACTTATATATAAAGATTAGGTCTCGTTCAAATTATTATTATAACAGCTTATCAAATCAATTATGTAACGTGATTCAGATATTTTGGTAATGTACGTTTCGTTAACTGAGTCTCCCACATTGTTGCTATTCTGTCTTAAAGCAATTATGAAATATGAAAGGTGGGTTAAGAAGGAGATTTAACTATCTTACCGATAACTGAATCGGGTGTTAAAAATATCCAAAGTGTCGTTATCTGTCCTGTGCTCATGTGAAAATTGTTGATTTTTGTGAAAAATTAAAGTTCCGACAATGACTATATTTTTGCATTTCTTCTCCGCCAGGCTTATTTTTACTGGCATTATGTATAGATATATTCCAATAGATATAAAACTTATCTTTGACTTTGACTACTGAGTAACACGACGGATGCCACTAGTAGAGCAGTAGTTGCTTACCCTTCCAGAGCACCTGAACTCACCCTGGTTTTTATAGGGTTCGTGTTACTCCAGCTTTAGATTTCAGTGTCGTGTTGTGTGTTCTATGTTTTTCTTTCGTTTCATTTTGTTGGCCATGGTCTTATCTGTCTTCCAACTTAACGATTTCTGTCTGTCCCTTTGGTATCTTCGAATTCCTATCAAAATCTTTTTCATTTTATAAAATTCACAAATCCTGTGACCGAAAAAGTTACAATAGAAAACGACAAAATTTCCCATTTTTTCAAAAGAGTGGAGAAAAACGAAGAATGTGTATACAAAATCCGAAATATACAAAAGTTACCGGATTCTTTCCTATATTTCATTTTATGAGATTTTTTAATATTACTTCAAGGGATTTTTCAAAAATTGATAAAAAGTGGGAGACTCAGTTCATGAAACGTACAATACTATATAGTATTCATGTGTGAGAATCTCAGTATCAATTTTGAAGTTCAGGTGCTCAAATAATCAATGTTTCATCATATGATTTTATCTCAGTGTCATAAAGGATAGTATTTCTTATAAACTTACATATCTGTTCATATGCATTTGTGGGGGCTTTTTCAAATTTATTTTAATAAGAAAAAATTTACAAAACTTTTTTTGAACATTTTGTTCATGAAAAAAATACAATAAAGTGCCAAATTTTTCATCATTCAATGGTAAACGAAAGGAGTAGGTTCGATAAGGACCGTTTTTTCTGCCTTAAAAATAATGTTTAGTGTAAATTTGAAGTTTTACATTTTTGCAAACTATAATGTCATATCTTTAGACTTAATTAACCTTTTTGATAAAAATTGTTAGATTTAGTGATTTTCAACTGCTCAAACTTCGTCCAAAAATGGGAAATCCAACAAATAAGCCAAATAATGTCAAATTTATACCCATATTTTGCCATTTCAGTATTGGTCGCACATGTGTTACACCTCAATATTTACATATATTATGCAGTTTAGTGTGTTACATTATATATGTCAATATTTTGGTGTAACACACATGCGGCCAATACGATGAGAGCCAAAAATCTCTTAAAATCAACAAAAATATGAACATTTTTGAACATTTTGGGAAACTGACATATTTGACGACGTCATAGCTAAAGCATGTGAACTTTTATACCAAAAAGAAAGCTGAACATATTAAGAGCATTTATTTTTCTATTCAACAATCACTTTGAGGTTATATTATATTAAGTATTTATTATGTGCAAATTTCTGGGCCAAAAACTAGCCTTACTGGACCTGCTTCCTTCTCATATGGGCCTATGTAAAGCTAAGTTCGTCTGGGGTGGCCATCTTGGTTGGCGGGTGAGGTCATCAGACAAAATTCTGAAAGAGATCTTACTAGGGATCATTCCATTCAAGTTTGGTTCTAAATGAGCTAGTAGTTTCCAGACTTGTAAATTTTGTCAAGAATTTCCCATAAGGTCCTATGTAAAACTATGTTCGGCTGGGGTGGCCATCTTGGTTGGCAGTAGAGGTCATCAGACAAAATTCTGTAAGAGACCCAACTAGGAACCATTCCACCAAAGTTTGGTTCCAATTGAGCAAGTAGTTCTCAGACTTGTAAATTTTCAAATTAATTTCCCATAGGGTCCTATGAAAACTTTGTTCAGCTCTGGAGGCCATCCTTGTTGGCAGGTGGTGTCATCTAACATAATTATGAAGGGGACCACCCTAATTACCATTCCACCTTAATAGTTCGAAATTCAAGATAATTTTTTTTGCAAATTTCCCATAGTGTTCTAAACAAAACTTAATATGGCTGGGGTGGAAATGCTGGACATAATTTTGGAAGGAGACCACCTAAGGATCATATCAGCAAAGTTTGGTAAAGATTAGCACAGTAGTTTCAGAGGAGAAGATTTTTTTAAATTAATCCCCCCTTTTTTCAATTTTTAGCCTGGGGGGGGCATTTTGTTTGGAGGTCAGGGTCATAGGACAAAATTTTAGTAAAGGACCACCCAAAGACAATTCCAGCCAAGTTTGGCTATGATTGGCTCAATACTTTCAGAGGAGAAGATTTTTCAATTTCACACCCCCCTTTTTTATTTTTAGCCTGGCAGCCATTTTGTCTTAAGGTCGGGGTAGTCTGACATAATTTTGAAAGAGGACCCTCAAAGACCATCCCATCATAGTTTGGTCAAAATTGCCTCAGCCGTTTCAGAGGAGATTTAATTTTTTTGTAAATGTGGACGAATGATGGATGCCAAGCCATGAGAAAAGCTCACATGGCCATAAAGGCCAATAACTTAAAGCTTCAAATAAGTATGAAAATATGTTTCAAACACCAAAGAAGACTGTGAATGTGCAGCAGGGCTGCTTCAACTAGTTTTCCAATTTAAGCAAATTTGAGTGGCAAAACCAGTTTTCAGCAAATGCTAAGTGTTTTGGTAGTTTTCAGATCTACATCCATGTGATAAGTATGTGACATAATTACACAAATGTATTACAATTCACATCAGGATGTCAGAAAGGAAGACTGTAAAATGAAATTAAAAAGAGAGGTGTGCAGCATGATACAACTACAAAACTTTGAAATGTGAACTTTTAGTTGAACAAATGAACATTTGTATAATTGTGAAAACAGATTTTTGCTGGACACAATAATGTGCTGGATGACAGTTATATGACAGTGATCATTTTGACCCCATTATCCTCAAAAATTGTTTTACTTTTGTTGCATTGTTTACAATAAATGATTTAGAACCACCCCCACCTCAAAATCAGATGAAAAAAATTTAAAAAAATTCCCCTATTACACAAAAAAGTTTTGCCCACTTTGACCTCTGTTAGATTGAAAATGGTAAGAGCAGTGTTCTAGGATTTCTATTTCCCCGACTAGCAAATTTGAGTCGAATTAAGTTTAGTACTTAGTTACAATTTCCCTTGGCTAGTTAAAAACTTCAAACATGTGAGGATTTCTACAGTTAGAAAAACAGTAATTGACTGTGGGAAAGTAGAATTTATATGGATTTTTCCATAGAAACCTGAATTACTGTAAACACCTAGAACACTGAAGAGATAGAGTATATTCATTCAGACAAATCAGAGGAAAAAATAAATTTAAATTAAAGCTATTATTTAAAAAAAAACTATAAATATATCCTAGTCTTTTGTTTGAAGCATATCATAGGAAATCTTTTCACAAGAAAATCATGTACACAGACTTTTCTATACTTAACATAATCCTGACAATACATGTATAAGAACTTAAAACAATAATCATGGATTACCTCTCCAACAGTTGTTTGGATGTACAGGCACATTTCGCCATGGTTCTGATATCGGTTGAAATACAGTGTTGTTACTGACTGATGATATTCCACTGTCAACAGTTCGTAAAGACTGAGCACATTTCTCACTCATAACAATTCTTCTATTGTCAGAGTCATTACTATAGGTAATACTGATCACGCCCGAGTCTGGCGATGTACGCTTAGATGACAAATCTTCTTCATCAGACGTTGCATCTGGTTGTAAATTATCAATCCATGTTTGTATTGATAACAATTTGTCAGGGTCAATACGTACACTTTCCGTGATATTATTGTCTTCACTGTCTACTGGAGAACGATCTCTTTGTATAATATCTTCAGATTTCAAATCTGATAAAAAACTACACCCTGTACCATCTGTGCGAGCCACGACTCGCCTAACATCACTTCTGTCAGACAAATTTTCTTGTTTAACTGTTAGATTTGTTGGTAACAAGGGCTGAGGGAGATTGGATATTTGAGATTCTGGTTGTCTCTGTCTGGGATCAGAGTTTTGACTGTCTCGTCTGAATATCACCTTATTACGCGAATCTTGGTTCATATTATTATTTCTATTTCCATCTTTTTTAAGGACTTTATGCCGCAGGTCATTTGCAGGAAGCACTTTTAGCTTTTGACTAGAATTTGAAAGTTTTGGAGTATTTAAATCAACAACACAATTTTCAGCCTTTAATTTTTTCACATCTTTCTGTGATCTCCATAGGTCATTTAATTTTCTTTTTTGTTCCTGACCTGCAACTGTCATTTCTGTTTTCTTATCCATTCTGAAATCTACTTTTTCGTTTTGGTTAAACCTTTCATTAAATGTAATATTTGTTTTATTTCCATTTGAATTTAAATTCCTTTTTTCAATGGGTGTAGAGGAAAATTTATGATACCCTGGCAGAAGACTACTGTTAACGGACGGAAGTGTTTGAAAACTTGATGACAAATCTTTGTCTGATAAATTAATGGATGGTTGTTCACTTGGAGTGTGTGGAATAAAACTATTGCCTGGCGTTATTGGTAATCTTAGTGGATAAGCAGATGAATCAAACTTTGCTGCTCCGCCTACACTTTCCACAGAATGTGAAAGTTGTTCACTTAAAGCTGTCTGTTCATGATAGATTTTAGAGGTCTGATTAGCAAGAGTTGAAGCACTGAACACACTTGGACTAGGACGGACATTTCTACTGTTGGAAGCTATACCAGCTGTTGCTGTATGTTCAGATAATTTTCCATGAACATTTGTCAAACAGGTCAAGCGACCTGGTCGCATATCAACATCTTGTCGCATGTCCACATCTTGCATACAAACAAGTTGTTGCTTGATTCTAAGAGGACTTCTAAGTCCACCTGAAGGTAAACCGGATATATTTGTCTTATTAAACTCATTTTCTGGTAAAACAATATTTTTACCATCATCATAACCTGTGGTTGAATGAGCTGGGGAATCAAATCCACGTAAAATCTCCATGTGATGGCGATGTCCTTCATCCACTGCCTGACAATCATCATTAAGGTCAAATAGGTCATCTTCAGCACTATCCGGTGTATCAATATCAGGACTAAACTGTGGGTCATGTGCAATAGATATACTTTTCTTGTTAGATGATTGACCAGGTATTGTAGGCTGTGATAAACATGATTTACTGCTTACAGCCTTCTGTTTAGGGTGGGATACCTGCAAACAAAGAAACAAAAAAACAAAGAAACATTAACTCATATGTAACTGAAAACTTCTATATGTAGTATACATGTTAAAGAGTTGGAAAATTGTTAGTTTCAGTTGATAGGCAATTTTATACAAGAAGATTTCAAGGTGAATTTCAAATGGGATCCTACCTCAGAGTTTGGACATGGCAGCCATCTTGGTTACTCTGTGGGAATGCCAGAAACAAATTAACTAGAGGACTGATTAAAGACATTTATCCACAAATAATGCCACTCTTATAACTATATTATACAGATACAAATGAAGTGGGATTGAAACCCATCTTTTTCCTCAAAATATTTGACAATGCAGTACTTTGGACATACTGTGTCTGATGACATCTTATTTTAAGAAACTTGATGTTTTATTATCTAGAATTGCAATGTGAGCATGCTTTTAGAAACTTCATGCATTCTTAAGGAAGAATCTTCATTTTGCATGCGTTTTTGTTTAGTACTCTTGTTGTTTAGGTACTCGTTAATTGGAATGACTCTTGTATGAATTTTATACTACATGTTTGTCATTTACAGCATTTGTTTGCTTTGTTTCTACCGTTGTCCTCCATGTGGATAATACCAGCACCCACCACATGTATTAAGTGTCTGTCCAAAGTCAAGGTCATTGGTTGTTTTTTTTGTCTTTCGCAATGTTTTTTGTACTTTAATATACACAGGGCTCACGCTGCAGGGCGAAGTAAGCGAAGAAGTCGCCTTCTGGACCTTAACTTCGCTCTACAAGTCTCTCAGGGTGAAGTTGAAGTTGCTCTGTAAATTCGAGAAGTCTCTCTGCAAATTTATGAAAGCGCTTGAGTCACGCTGTAAATTTCACGATGTCGAGGGAATATTTCCTAAATTCTTACATTTGGGTGCAGAATATTCTGTTTCCATTTATTTCTCATGAAATATCTGCCTGTAAAGTGTAAAACGAAAGGCAAATCAGATAAACCAGGCCGAAAAGATGAAACCGCCATATTTGTATATCAAGGTTTACAACCGTTACTTACCGAGGTTAGTGAAAACGGACCAAACGTACATGTACTTAGATCTGTTTTTGGCTGACCTTAAGTATTATTTCACCAATTTAGTTTGTTTCAGCTTGGATTTTATGTTTCTGAAAGCTTAGTTACAATAACACTGCCGTTCTCTTCGGCCACCGCACATGGCAGTTTCTTTACATTCAAAGGTGAACAGTTAATAAAGTGCAGGAAAAAAGTACCAGCTTTTAAATGAAAGAAGTTTAGGGTTCATTATAATAAAATAAATATCTCTTTTATTTTTTATTCCTTTTCTTTTATCTTGCTTTCAAGTACTGTATGATTGAGAATTGTTTATATTTTAAATTATTTAATTTTAAAATAAAACCTGGGTTTACCAGCTATAACCAATAAAATTAAAATAAAATATAAAGTGTACATTTATTAATTTTTTTTATACCAAATGCTTGGCAAAGAGATAAATGTAGCTTTTATTCCAGCTTGTTTCCAACAAAAGAAAATAATTACATAATAAAGATTATCATTCCTAAAATAAAGTACTTTAAGTACTGGAAAGGTTCAAAAAAAGATTTTTTTATAAACCAACACTATTCCATGTATTTTTTAATATGTTATAATACTTTTACTTTATGACAGTTAACTTTTATAAAAACCCTCAAGAAGTGCGGAAATTTTTTTTTATTTCACTTCTCCCTAAACTCCCACCACTTCTCCCTGATATCACCCCACTTCTCCCTCTCAGTCTCTCAGGGAGAAGTCACTTCTCCCTCTAAATTCAAAGTAGCTTGAGCCCTGGTAGAAGACCATTTAATGACCATTCAACTAAAGTTTTGTTCCAATTAGCTCAGCAGTTTCAGACAAGAAGATTTTTTAATACACCAACCCCCTTTTGTATCATTTTTAGTAACGGTGGCCATATTGGATGGCCGATCATGATACCAGATAAAATTCCGAAAAAGGACCATCCAAGAAACATTCCAACAAAGTTTGGTCAAAATTGGCCAAGCAGTTTCAGAGAAGATTGAAATGTGAATTGTTGACAGACGGACGATGGACACCAAATGATGGCAAAAGCTCACATGACCTTTAAGGCCAGGAGAGCTAAAAAACTAGTGATGACTAGTAATGCAGCACAAAGTGTTTTCAGAGTTGGATTTTGATCAGTTAAATTAAATAAGACAAATTTTTTATCCTGACCAATGTTACCTATCATGGTAGTATTTTCACTTCCTTTAAATACAACTCTCATAGACTTTGGTGCAAAGACTATGTTCTGTATGAACTCTACATATTTCACAAGGGCAGCTGCTGCTGCCAAACAGTAATACCTACAAAAACAAACGTCAAACATGTCATGGAAAAAATACCAAAATGAAAATCTACTGTAAGTCTGAATTTTAGGATCTAAATTAAACTGGTTACATGAACAAATTTTAACCAAGGTGATGTGAATTCTTGAATGAATATTTGACCAATTATTGTTTTCTATTTAGACATACTAGTTTAGCAATAACCTTTTGTACCAATTTTTTATTGAGTAAAATTTTAAGTTCCTAGGAGTTGTGAGGAAAATTTTTTTTGTCATGTTAGAAAAGAAAATGAACATTGACAATGTACAACAAAAAATATAACCAGAATTTATTTTTAAGTTTTTTTGACAAGGCTTCCATTTTATAAATATAATTTTGAAGACGTATGAAATTAAGCTATGATGCTTCATCAAAAGGGATACCCCCAAGCATGAGAGCAAGGGACCAGTTGTTCAAAAGTAATCCACTTTTTTCAACTTCTAATAATGATAACACTATTAATACGTGTCTAAAATGTCACTAGCTTCAGGCTGCCCAGACTGTATTCTCATACATTTGTTTTACTCCAATTGCAAATATCATGTCTGGTAAAAAGTTATACATGTAAATATTGTAAATGGTAATGTAATACACTATGATGTCGTTTTTTTTATGACGTCACAAGTCTTTATCGTCACACCCCTTTATAATCTTGTTTCAAAATGAGGCTTTGACGTACAACTTTTTCCTCTGACCTAAATAAAGAGCTATCTGCAAAATTTGAAAACATGGTCATGGGTCTTACATGCTAAAATTTGCTTGCTGAGACATCCTTTTCACTAAAGCTTGAGCGCAAATTTTCATGACAAATTATTGATCAGTTGCTGGAATAGAGGCAAGCAACATAACTGGCACAGAACCAATTATGGCTGTGTACTGATTGCTATCGATTGTTTTAACTGTAGTTATATCACACAAATTTGTGTCTGTTTCAAGTTCAGACTGTTTCCTAACCAAAGGTAGACCAATGAGTTATGCCCACCGATGACTCCCTTTGCTCTATCAGGTTTTTTGCTTTGTGATGTCAGATTTTCTTGTAAAATCTAGCAGTTGACACATGTTTGAGAATTGTTTCTTGTGTTCAGATTTTCCTAAACAAGCCACATCATAAAACAAACCTTCTACTGAAGCAGCCACACCAAGCCAGAGTCACTTTTGGGTGTAATCCACTTTATGCTTTGTTGCAGTTTGATAAATTAAGCATAAGATGGCGATAATTAGACTCTGTGATAACTGGCACACGGTTATCATTGGTCATGTGCCAGTAGTATTTATCCTTTTTATCAAAGACAGGTGGATTTTTAACAATATAACAATTTTTAAGGGTTAAACAACTCACTTTGAGGTGACCTCCATCTCTACTGTACTGAATTCTGGAACACACAGCTGCTTCACATACTGCAAACCTATTTAAATCAAACATACTTATAGGAATTTTTACTTTTAATGGTACTAGTGCCAAGGACATTTTGAATTATTCCAGTTTAAACTGTATTTAATTTTTTACTATGCAGGTGAGTAAACAGAGCTCAGTTTTCATGATTTTAAAGAAAATTGCCTGAGCTTTTTTAAGTTTTTCACATGTAACTTTTGTAATTGTATGTTTCCAGTGCGTCCAAAAAGTGACATTTTGTATAAGCCATCCAATTTGTAATTTATTGATGAACTGAATAAAGAAATTATAAAGTGTCATTATTTGTAAGTATCAGCTATGTCTCCCCTACTTAAAGGGAATATTTAACCAAAAAATGGCTGCTGTTAATAAATCATGACAAAAACAAATAATTGATAACTGTGTTAATTATCAAATATTGGGTATTACTCATACAAAGGGAAACAAGACATGTTGGCAAATAGTTCTAGTTCTGTAGTAAAATAAAACTGGTTTTGACTTAAAAGTATAACTGCTTCCACTTAAACCAAATTTTCTAGAGCATGCATCATATAAATTATATGCAGATTTATCATATTAGATTAATTTTCCATGCTGAAAATAATCTCTGCCTTAACTAACAGCTATATTATCAAAGTTTTGATCACAGAACAGAATTTGAAAAAATAAAATATTTGGTCAGGCAGTTATTTTCATATTTTTGTGTTCATCTAAATATATGATACTTTTAAATGCAATTAATAAGGCTGACTTTTCTTTACCAAAGCTCAAAGGGAGACAAACTGTGGACTATCAAATACCTCTAGCTTCATTGAAATATTTCCTCTGTACTGCAGACAGACTTGTATTGATAAACTGATCATTAATCAATGTAAATAATTTTGTCATAGTACCACTTTCACAAGCTGTGTTGGGCATAATAATCTGAAATGAAAAAAATCAGGGTAAGTTTGTTCCTGTTGTAGGCATATCTATATTTATCCTGCAATTAAGCATTTAATTGAACAAGTCCAAGTGTACAACTATTGCAAAGTAATATTTGTATAGTAGCATAATGGTTTCCTCTTATCCCAACACATTTTAGCGAGTCAGAATAGTAAATTCAGAAAACAGTTGACTGGTGTCTTCAAATACATCTGTGTTTTTAAGAAATGTAGAAATGTTGCAACATTTCAACAATTATAGAAATAAAATTGTCCATTTATTTATGTTTTTAAGAATTGCAAGATAAAAACAATACATGTACATTGCGGGAAAATATCAAATTCTTTTGTACTTGCTGCAAAACAGGTAAAAACGCTTGGTGAAGTCTCGCGACATAATACCCGTTTCTAAAGCTAGTACAAATAAATTTGATATTTTCCAGCAATGTACATGTATTGTATATGTATACACATGTTGACTGAGGGCTTTTCCATTAAAATGACTGTGGTTGAGTAAAATGGGAAATTCTATTCATGAACATAGTTTTTAGATCATACATGCCTTTTTCAAATGTACACATATTCCCATTTTTTGCAGTTTTAACAAAAAAAGTCAGACATGGTAAATTCTTACTGGATCAATATAAAAATAGGAGAAGTTAAACTGAAAATTTAAATTCAATCAAACTTAGTCTGTAGCTATATTAAACAATATATCTAAGTCATTTTTTTAAAGTTAAATATAGGTTTCACACATTCATGGGAGCTGTAAAATGAGCAATATCAACTTGTGTTATATAATTCAAAATAAATAATAAAGTTGTCAGAAATATAAGGGTATTACTTTCTTTTTCATTTACATCCCAGACGTAGAAATGTGGGTCCAACAGATTAAAAAATCCAGGGTAAGAAATTGTCTAAAATATTACCAGTCCTGATTTTGAATTGTACAAATTTTTGCTATATTCTCCCAAAACTTGCGTAATTTACAATTAAAGCTAGATCTGTCCAGCTTTAACCAGACATGGACTGGCAGTCAGGCTAGTATTTCCAACCCTGACTAAAACATTTTTTATTAGTATACGAACCTCCACAGGAAGCAGAATCTGTAGTTTTGTAATTGTTTTGACATAAGTTTGGGTGTCTGAAAACTGAGACAAGGTTAGAACGGGATTCTTCAAATCAACACTAGCCATACCAATCTCCCCTCTGGCAAGGCCTCTTCCTTCTACTATCGCTGAAGAAAAAAAATAATAATGTACATTTTTGTATTATCAGCTACTAGATCTGAATCAAAATGAAGTATATCAGTTTTTTGTCTTTTCTCCCAATAAACTGTACTTGGAAAGTAGCATTTTGCCTATAGTCTCATACTTTAAAAAACATGGTGTCAAAAAGTTTATATAACTGGTTTAAATGACAAATTATTCATTTGGGAATAAAATTGAATAATTCTACATAAAACATTGATCCTTAAACATTTCAAAAAAGGATTTATACGCAGTGTCATGCTAACATACATCCACTTGTCACCACATACCGAAAAAATAGCAGTCTCATGAAACAGGAGGCTGATATTGGACAACAACCAAAATCACTTACAACATACATTACATGACACCATTTATATAAAGTTGCACACCAAATTTCAAATCAATCCATCCGGTTAAAGTTGAAAGTTTTTTTTACAAAAAATTTCTCTATTTAATCTTCCTGTGTCATAAGACGAAAATATTTTACGAAATTATTCAGATACATGAAATATTCCACATTTTTTTCTTTATGTATTACAGTAAATATATATTGTTAAATAGTATTATTAATTTTAGTATCGTTTAAATAACATTAATAAAGAAAATGCTCATCTTCAACTTTATTTTGACCACAAAAATGGCATCTCCAACATGACATGCATGTAGTAACAAGTCGATATGTGTCCAATGGGCACTATGCCCCGCCAATGATTAGAAAAGTTATGAAATACAATTAATGCATGTAGTATATTGCTGACCTTATTTTTATCAAAGAAAATACCTCAAGGTCACAGCATCCTTTTCACATCAAAATGTTGCACTTCATATCACAAGCTATCCATATACAAGATTTTATAATGATATCACAACTCCTTCTTGAAAAACTTCCTTAAACCTG
>JAULBM010310571.1:0-14138 GCA_032357055.1 Geukensia granosissima | reverse complement strand
GAGAGACGACTTTGATTTTCCGATTGTAAACTTTCCGTTCATGTCTAGCAACATTCCAGCCGCACCTGCATACGGAGGGTATATCTCTCAATTTATACGCTACTCCAGATCTTGTGCTTCCAATCATGATTTTATTGATAGAGGGTTACAGCTGACTAGAAAGCTACCGAGCCAAGGGTTTCTCAGGGAAAGATTAGAGTCATCACTCCGGAAGTTTTTCGGTCATCGTCATAATTTGGTTGACCGCTACGAAATATCCATTTCACAGATGACAATGGAAATCTTCCGACTGTCATGATACAAATCGGTTCCTTTATTGGTTGTGACTAACATCGATTGTGACTATACACCGGCTTTGACTACTGAGTAACACAACGGTTGCCACTAGTGGAGCAGTAGTTGCTTACCCTTCCGGCACACCTGAACTCTCCCTGGTTTTTGTAGGGTTCATATTACTCCGGCTTTGGTTTTCAGTGTGGTGTTGTGTTTTCTATGTTTGTCTTTCGTTTCATTTTGTTGGTCATGGTCTTGTCTGTCGTCCGACTTATTGGTGGATGGCTGTCTCCTGCGCAATCAGGCAGCATCGCCTGTTTTTCATTATAAAGATAATCTTTATCGTTAGGTTTTTTGAAGTAACAGATAAATCCTCATGTGTTGTTTTTAAATTTACTAGATTTATTTACAACATGTCCAGAAGAAGTGGGTGTGCGTTTTCATCAATCTTCAACCTAACTTAAAAATTTTGATAGAATTTAATATATAAAGTCCTCCAAAAGTTAAGCATCACCAAAGTATTTTCCAATATATTTTTCTAATAAGGCAATTAAGCAAACATTTAATACATGTACATGAAATTGACAATCATTACTTTTATGAAAAACAAAGGAAAGGTGTCAATCGATAAATCATTGAAAATTTAAATCAGGCTTCAAAAACCTGTTTCGCCCAAATCATACTTTTAAATTTAACACAGAATTGTTTCGACTGATTACACGTACATCTTCCCTTTAATGGTTATTTGAAAAAGCTTTTTGAAATGGTAAGACGAAAAGTGAGCGCAGTGCAATTGAGAGGTATGTGGCCGATTGGTGAGAACTGTTGTTTGCATGCTGCTTAGTTTTCGATTGCGTGCTCGTAGATCAGTGAAACGGCTAGAATTAACTCGACACCCCCAGGCACCCCTACAGTGGTCAAGACTCCATCGGCAGCGGAACCTAAGGAGTTGGAAGCGAATTCATTGGTCTGATGAAAGCCGGTTCCTGTTGAAGCCTGTGTACGGTCGAATGTGCGTTTGGAGGGAACGGAATACAGCACTGAACAGCAACAAGGTTCATGGAACTACTGCATATGGTGGCGGTGGCATAACCATGTGGGGCTGCTTTTTAAATGACTGTAAGCTTCCGTTACAGGTCATTGACGCTACCCTGAATGGCCAAAAATACCGAGATGACATCTTGGACAGCCAAGTTTTGCCTCATTTTGAGATTCTTTCACTTGCATACAGACCATTGTTCCAAGATGACAACGCTCGGCCACTTCGAGCCCGGATTGTAAGGGACTTAAATGAAGCAGAGTCCATTGAAACATTTCCATGGCCTCTATCTCACCGGACATGAACTTGATCGAACATGTGTGGGACTTTATCGGTCGTGAAATCAATCAGCGACAATCGAAATGTCAAAACCGGAATGAATTACGGGTCGCTCTTATCGCCGACTGGCAGAGGTTTCCATAGTATAGGATTCGGCGTTTGGTCAGGGGAATGAGGAGGCCTGTTGAATATTTATACCGGAAGCGCAGAGGTTATACCAGATGCTAACGATCTAATCGTTAAAGAACAGTTTGAATTTGGCTTTCGAATATTTATTAAAAACTTATGTAAGATATCTATTTAAAATCATGTCTTTCTGGCGATATCTATATTCTTTCTTTAAATATTACAACAGAAACTACATGGAAAATATAACTTAACTTGACAGGAAGCATCTAGGAAAGTCCTGAACACAATATCTTTGTTTCGTGTCGATCAGACTAAAAAAAATTACTGTCATGGGAAAATATTGTTTCTGATTGGCTAATTTTAAAAGTATCTTTAAAAAACAAAAATAAGCAATTTATATAATTTGATATTCAAATAATTTGATAAACAAGAAGAAGAAGGTTCACTTTTCTAAGCACTTTTATTTTAATAAACACCCCTAGCAAAAGAAGGACACAAATCCTTAATATCGAGTTCCTCACACAACCACGCTTCAGTTTCAAATACTGGAGCCCAAATCACAACGTTTAAATAATCATTAAATTTCATCTCAAGATATTGTTTAAAATGGCCACTAAATTGGAGGTGTGGGCAGCAATAATCTTTTCGATTCTGATTTTTTAAATTGATAGGTGCACCTAGATATTATCTATTTGAAAACATTTTAACTGTAAAATAAAAATTGCTGCTACTGATATGTGTTCTATTTGTCTTCATATCCGAATATATGTAAACAAGTTTTACAACAAGATTTTCGTGACATTTTCCTGCGTTAAATTTGTCACTTATGTACTCAGTAAAAATACCGTCTGGTTTGGTATCCAATTCCGCAAAGGTTATGACGAACTTTAATATCGAGTTCCTGAGAGAACCCCTTTTCGGTTCCTATACTGACATGACAGAAAACAAAAACCACGAAAAAGAAGATAACTGCCTGCGTTTTAGCCAGGATCAGCAGTATTAACTAAGCAGTAATAAAAATATTAATACGGAACCCAACTGTTCTCAGCCAACTTCATTGCAACAATCCGTAACGCATATAAAATGTAAAATCATATATAGTCATATATAGTCAAATTATCAACATTCTATCTTTTTTATAAACATATTTAAGTCACGATTTCTCCAACTTTTTACCTGTCGCTGTTCTTTAAACAACATTCAATCAATCAATCATAATTATGTTTGTCAAGTGTGAAACTTGATTTTAAAAAAAACGTATATTTGATTCATGAAAAAGTATCGGTTTCTTGCGAAATCTC
Organism: Geukensia granosissima; assembly: GCA_032357055.1. Lineage (NCBI taxonomy): Eukaryota > Metazoa > Mollusca > Bivalvia > Mytilida > Mytilidae > Geukensia > Geukensia granosissima. The sequence goes on along the minus strand of JAULBM010310571.1, from coordinate 11,117 downwards.
CATTGATACGTGCGCTCCTGGTTTTTTAAACGCATTAAATGTTAACAGGGAATGCATTTATGGTTTCAAGTAGATAGAAGCGTAAAATAATCCTGTTTTGACAAGTGTAGCAGATTTAAAATAAAAAGATAAGAGTATTAGCAAGCAAGTCATACAAAATATCACGGTTCCCAAGGGTAAAAATCCAAGTCGTAACAAGAGACGTTTTCAAACCTGGTTTTTATTTCACAAACGACAATAAATATAGTTAAACTATCGTTACTTCGATTCGATTTCTATACCGGTTGTGACGATCACTGAATCTGATTTTCCAACGGTTTTCATTACGAAGTAGTACAACACGACAGTTGCTACAGGAAGAGTATGGTTTGCATTCCCTTCCGGAGCGCTGTCATTTCTGTAGGCTTTTTGTTAATCATAAATAAAGCGATGCCTATGTTTCTTATGTTTTTAATAAATGTTTTATTGTCATGTACATTTACATTCACTGAAGGAACACTATACTAAAGGAAAATTAACTAAAGCGTTGCCTTTGTCATTTTTAATGTGATGTACATTCACATTCACTGAAGGAAAACTAACTAAAGCGTTGCCTATGTCATTTTTTTATTGTGATGTACATTCACATTCCTGAAGGGATTGTGATGTACATTTACATTCCTGGAGGAACACTAACTAAAGCGATGCGTATGTAATTTTTTATTGTGATGTATATTCTCATTCCTGAAGGATATTACATAGTGATGTACATTCAATGCCTAAAACTTAAAAATGACAACAACATCCACTGGATTGTGGGTTTCTGGCTTTGGTAATGCACATCATGTATGTGGCAGGGTTATATTTGATAGTATTCAACACTCCAAATATTGGGAATTTGTTTGTGACAAAACAACATTAAAAGCAAACTCTTAAAAACCAACTATATAAGATTGATATATAGTACACAGACAATAATTAATAAAACAAAAGACACAAACCTGTACCGACCTCGAAAAAGTACTTGCTGTTTCTGAGAGTAGTTCAGAATCAAAACATAGTTGATTACAAACCTGGTTCTCATTAGCTACGACATTCTGTTGGATTTAGTGTAAAAATATCATTAAAAGCCAAAGAAAAGAAGATTTTGTGCAAATTTTAAAGTATCGACAGCATTTCGAACAAATATTTCACCAATTAATGACAAAAAATGTGACGAGAAAACAATCTAATGTTCATGAGTATTGACGCATAGAAGAATTATAGTCTACAATACACTGCAGCTGGTTTAGGAAAGAATAATGGAATATGGTTTAAATATTCATGAAACAGAATCACATATATACAAGTAAATTCAAAGCACAGAAACAGCGCTTTGAGTCACAGTGAGGCCTTCAACACCGAGTAGATACTCATAAACAACCCCACAGTAAGTTTAAGACGGCCCCTAGCACCGGTTTGAGCAGAATTCTTAGCTAGATGTCGACGACACTACATATGTGCGTTGAAGCACACAAATTCGGGTTAAGGTAAAAAAAAAATACTGATATATGCAAAGAAATCTAACAAAAGTTTTCTGCTATATTGTAATAATCACAGTCTTTAACTAGAATGTTATTTTAAATGCAACAAAGCAATATTACAGTAATCTATGTTATTTCCTCTTCTATTGTTTAATAATAGACGACAAAACATCCACTTTATGAAATTTTAATTGTTTTCACAAAACAGAATTTTTCAATCGTTGTGCTACTTTTGGTAATACTTATTATGTTGATGGCCTGGAATTATACCGATACCTGCAAACCTTGGAACGAAATGTCACTCTGTAAATGTAAAGCAACAAAGCGTTTAATTCTAATAAAATTGTAATTAAGTTGATAAATTACTGTAATAATTTACTCAAATAAGTTTGCAATCTTCAAAGCTACAACCAGTTTTACTATATTTGGCTATTTCAATAAAAAACACCTATAAAATCGAGAAAAAATAGACAAGACTGAGGGCCTATGTTTCGATGATGATGGTAATTATGTAGTTTTTGTTCATGTGCGACCCATTTAGTATAAATAAAAAAACATATTTATATTATTATTTCTTTAATTTACAAAATTTATTGGTAAATCCAGTAAACCCTTAAGACTGTTTTACAAGAAATTGTCTTCTGATTGTGCCTTTTGTATAATTCCACTTATGAGAGGTTGCTTCTTGATATGCACATTTAACATATTAAAATCATCTTAATTCATTCAACTTTAATATTGAATAGCATGAGAAATGTTCAATTAAGCATACCCTCCGTCGAAACTTCGCCAACCAGTGATATATTTGTCTCTTGGAATTTCAAACGGCAGCCCATTTGGGAGTTCATCACTTACTATCACGCTACAGTCTTCACCAAGATAATCTAAATCTTGAATCATAATAAAATTAACTGTATTCCACTACATAAATGCACTGCACATTTATTATCACATTTGCGATTTCAATATACCAAAGTCATAATATATGGTATTTCACCATGGTTTCCATAAATTGTACGTATAAAATTCTCTAAAATTTTACTATTTTGGAATACTTGATATAACTTAGGTATTCTAACACTTGATTGAAGTCACAGCTGACATATTTTACTTCGTATTGCTCAATACCTCTTTCTGATTCCATTACCCCTGCTGATGTTACACCTACTACTACTCACAGCTGATAAAGTCTCCTGTGGGATAACCTCTTATGTCTACTCATACTCTCGCGACAACTGGTACTTTGGGATTATTTGATACCCTTCCTCCAGGACTCCTTATCATTCCGGGACTCCTGACACTAATAATCGTTGATTTTATCTCTTTCAGAATTATACCTATCCCATATGTCTGATGATTAGCCTGGTTTACGCAATCTTGCAGATCACCTGCTTCTTTTTTCGGTTTACTTACCTTTCCGATCACATGATAATATTCGTATACTAACTCTTCTTAGATATATTATAATAATATAAGTTTACTTTCCTTTTTTAAATTTCTAACACTACTCTTAACCGGAAAACGTTTTTTTTAAGCTTTGTCTACTTATCTTTTTTGGGACAACTAATGCTATTTGTTTACTTGTTTATACAATACACAACAGATTATCTACTGTGTTGTAAATTGTTTTGCCTTTATACTCTAATAAAGCAACTGGCCATAACTTCAAAACTGGAGCATAATTTTGATATCTCAAATGACAAAGTCCATTTTTATTTGAAAGTTTCTTTGGATGTATAGTTACATGCAGAGAGTTTATTAATTCAGCAACATTATAAGAATACAAAATTCTGAAGTATGTAGAGGTGTTCCTCGCAATATTATTCTTCATAATAGAGTTTGAGACTAAGCTCTGAGTTGAAAACAAATTCCTTTCAGATGATTTTTGAACATTTTGATGATTAATTCCAAAATGGAAAGCATCATATATTCCTGTCATAAAAAATGTTTATCGTCCCAAATGGTTGGAATCAGTTTTATATCAAAAAGCATATAACCTTACTAGGTTACAGGGGTAAATATTACATCTAAGACCCATTTTTTGGTTTATAGTTGTGAGATAAAAGCTACATTTGAAATGGTTTAATTATTAGGCTGTTTGATTTATTTACCTGGATGATTACAACACAGTGCCTCTACTTTTTCTCCTTGAAAGCTCCATTTATTTCTTACTTGGTATTTAATTGAAGTTACAGGATTTGGAAAGATCATGATTGATGTTGATATTTACTTTAATTAGTTAAAACCATTTTGCAAGAAAAAAGGTCCCATGGGTCTAGGAAAGGTCAATGTTTAAATGATCTTTCTTGAAAATGTATTTTACTCGCATTGTCTTTTTAAACGGCAAATTTACACAAAGATTCTAAAGTTAATCTGCTTTATGATGATAACCAAAAAAATAAAATAGACGCAAAAAAATTACGTGGTATTGCCCAATGCTCAGAGACAAGTTAAATACAAGTTGTATTATGGGAAATTTGTGCAGTTTTGACAGTATTTGCGCTCGGAAACATAAGCTAATGCTCATGCGATATTTCCAGTTTAACAAATTATTCAAAAATGAGCCGCATTCCCCGTATTTATGCTTGTTGTCGATCATTTGAAAAATAAATTTGAACTGATATTGGCAAAAATATGACTTGGAACAAAATATTGTTGGTAAATAAAGGCCTTCGTCCTAGAAATATGAAGGATACTTCGTCCAAATGATTATGTAGTTGTAATAGGGTGAGACTATAATTATGTTTTGGTCGTGTTTATATTTACATTTTTGAAACATACATATCGTTTGTCTATTTCCCGCTTATATAGAGATATCAACAAATACGCATAAAACTTTGGCTTTTACCATTAATACGACAACGACAATATTTATGACGTCATTTTCGGATTTATTGATTAACTTTTTACATTCTTGACACGACTTTTTATAAAAGAAATAAAAAAAAAACTGACGATGAGTGAATACATGAAATATACAGCAAGATCTAAAAAATATTTTTAATTACGTTCTTCATAAATATGGCATCATAAGTTATAGCAAATATGAAAACTGCCATTGTATAGAAACTAAGTTTTTTTTAGAGTTGTTGGTGTGTTCTATATGCCAGTAAGTTGCAATTGTCTAAATAAAATATTTTATTTGTTTAAACGACTGACGATGCAATAAATACATGATATAATTATTGTTTATTTTAAGGAAAATAGTTTGTTATCCTTCCAGATTCAAATTCTGATATATATCATGGCAATCATTCCTGTTGTCCTTGAATAACAGATTAGATTAATTGAATGCATAAACGTATTTAAGAACAAGTATGACAAAAAATGTGGGAAACAGGGGAAAATCAGGGAGATTTTGATACTCCTAAAATCTACAAACGGTATGGTTGTATATAATTATATGGACTCGATATGTTACCATACAATTGTCTTTTATAAATGCTCTGTAATTGATTACAGAAAGAAAATAATGTAAAAAGATCTACGCGCGAGAAACAGAATACCATGGAATATAATTTTTTGCGTTGATATACGTTCCTTTCAACATAACGACCAACTTCATTGTTAAACAGAAATAAACCTACCGAATGACATACATCGAACAGACTGAGCAGGTCCTGGCTTACTGAAAATAGTGTTGTCAGGAAATATCGTATCAAATGATTCCCCTATCGGACATACATGAACAAAAGGTTGATACATGGCCGAACAAAATCCACTTCACCCTGCGATGTACACTCTACAAATAAAATTAAACTAATTCAATAACTACTTCTTAATTTTAAAAACATCTTATTGTCCTAATTATCTAAAAATATCCTCTCACTATAGTAAGACAAAATTTGATTAAATTACCTCTTATAAAAAGCAAAATTGTCAGATATTATTGTTGTTGAAATGGATAAAAACACATTGGCTATTTTCAAAAACACAAATTTACCCAAATTTACCCATGTAAATTCAATTGTTAAATGCCAGAGATATAAGTAGACAACTAGTTATAAATCCATTTTCTGAAAATGCTTTTTATTTTTTGTTCGCAAACATATATTAAATTGAATTTGTTGTTAATGTTAATAATGTGTTTTTAGCACATCAACAAGTTCGCTTATTTTTCGAGTGTCTAATTTTTGAATATAAAGGTTATTCAACAAAAGGGGGTTATTGGAGAACCCAAAGACACTAAGGACTCAAATTTTCAAAAAAAAAATAATAATAAATACACGATTGAAGTGTTCAGTGGATAGTTTTTCATGAATTAAACATTCTGTAAATATTACTGTTGTGTTTATAAATCTTAAACAGTCAGGATTACTAACATTTATGTAATTAGGTCATGGAAGATCAAATAGCCCTACATTTAACACTTAATTCCATATCTTTGTTCTTTTTGTTTTCGTTTTATATTTTAGTTTGTTTTAAATTTGTCTTGTCTCTTTGAACTATACATTTTTGATCTTTTTCAATTTCAACCGAAGTAATACAGTGGAATTCAGAGAAAGAGACAACTCGTTATTAAACAGTAATTATGGTTTATGGTGATATCCCGCGGTATGGTATTCATAATATTAAAAAGAAAGAATATGAAATGTATGCCAGAAAGACACAATCCACACACTTCATTTAACATATCTAGCTCTCACAAAGTCCCACACACACTTGGAAAATGATATAATCTGTCAAGTACTGTCATGTTTTTAAGAAATGCATCGATTCTTCTTATTCACTGACTTTGTTTCGTTGTTTCAAAATGTAACCATACGTAGAACATATAATATTTGCATTATCTTTGGCGGAATATGTAGTTTAAAAATATAATCATGTGCACATTATCACATGATTAGTGAACCGCTGTCGTCTTATGTCGCGATTTCACCCCGTTGTACTTTAAATCTTGATTTTGCTGAAAATAATATTTAAAATCAAATATGATTTAAGGCCGGATCTAGGAGGACCCAAGGGGGCCCGGTCTTCCTTTTGAAAATGCAAAAATGATTTTTGCTTTTGTTTTGCATGCTAGCAGTATTTATTGGCAGCCCCCTTATCAAAAGGCTGGATCCACTTCAGCGATGGGCATTTTTGTCTAGTATGGTGTCTTTGAGAGTACGTTTTGAAACCGATTTGACAATATGAAGCACTTCTATGTGGAAAGGTCTCTTTAATTCCGTTAGAAAATTTTTTGATGAAAAAAGTATTCAAATTAAAGTTTATTAAGAAGATTTGCTAGACGTTAACTTTCTCGATTTCCTAAAACCTTATGGCAAGCCCGTTGCTGACCACACTTAATCCGGAAACACGAGAATTAAAACACGGAAAGTCCGCTCCATTCTGTACGGAGTTATTGTTCACCAATGAACGTTATAGTAACGAATCTTGTGGAAAATTGGCAGTAACAGTAGTTAATTGGTCAACAACGTGTTTAATATGCAAGGTAACTTTGATATTGGTTAGTTTGGCAAAATGTAGTTTTCCATGGATGATGTTTAGTTAAAGAAGGGTTTTTGGTCCAGATATTTGCAAATCATGAAAACCTTAGTATAACATTAGCTGAAACTGTTTGTGGAATAAACAAATAATGGTTTTAAATTTGCCCGGCTTTGTTTTGGTAAAAAAGTTTCTTACGTCATTAAACTACATATATTAGCTAGAAAGTTGCAAAATACTTTTTGTGTTACGCTAAAATATTTACAAATAAGATGTAACTCATATAAATGCATTATAAATGTGAAAATTGAGATGTAATACGGGTGCTGATACTGATATGGGCAAAAACGAAGATAATTATATTTTTCGGCTGATTTGTTAGATGTTCCATTTTTTTGACAAAGTTTGGGCGATTAAAACCCCTAAAATCTGTAATCTGTAGTCGAAAAGGTTATTTAAAATATTATATAAAAGATTGCAAAAATGCAAAATTTATACCAAGCTTATTTCTTTTAAAAGGACATAAACGGTCCTTAGTAAACCTTTTTTATTAGAATTGAAATGTCTGGTTTTATGTTGAATACTGGATTTATATTATAGTATGGATTTGTAACATGATGATGTGAAAAAGATAAATTTTATCTGTCTCTGTTAAAATTTGCTAAAATGAACAATTCAAAAAAGTTTTTTACAAGCCCTAGTGCGAAATTCCATGACAAACGTACCCTTTTGAAAGAAACAAACTATTTTCCTAGAGTAATGGCATTAATCATCTACACAGCAAATGTTAAATATTAAGAAATCTTACCGGTTACTAATTCTGCTACAAACAGGAATACGATAAAACCCACCAGCTTCATTGTTGTAGGACCAGTCAATTGATCTTTAGTCGCACCAAGTTAAATGATCGCTGTTTTTTATGTGATGACCTTAAGAATATATAATATCTTTATTTTTTTTTTCAAATCACGAAGTACTAAATTATAGAAACATTATTCTTGTGAATATCGATGGGTAAAACTATAAAAAGTGTGTACATTTTTTTTTACTTTATATGAAAACAAAAAAAAAGATATAAAGCAAGGAGACCACATCACATCTCAACAAGCAGCTAACGACAGCTACAATCTGACTGATGAGTTACTCCTTGAATGTACATATAGCATACCACAATTCTGTAATCATTAAGTTCGTTACTATGTGCATTTTATCTGCCGTTGACGGTAATATGAAATGTGTTCTTCGTCTTGGTTTTGTTATTATATTTCTGACTTGAAATTGACTTTCCATTCTTCTTTTTATATCTTTTTAATCCAAACCTGTACTACTCAGTATTCGGCATAATAATGTAAATATAACAAAAATAATTTTTAAAAAACCTGTTTCAAATCACTTTCAAAGGAGTAGGTACGTTAAGCCCCATATTTGGTCCAAATTTTAGATTTTGTGACACAATAATAAGTTGTTGAAAAAATTCTGTTTAATAATCGTCTTTTAATAATTCATTACTTTTTGTTATATATTTTTCGTCATTTCGACAAAATGAAAGGGCATATTTGACTATTTTGACAAGAATTTAACATTTTCTTTTAAAAAAATTTTAGATGTGTTTTGTTCAAAATAGATATGATCGCACAAAAACATCACGAAGATAATCAAACATTTGTACTTGATAGATCTTTAATTGTGCAAAGTTTGGTTGTGATGTTTTTGTGCGATCTATATTAAAATCGACAAAATACCATCAAATATTGCATCAAATTAATTGATTTCTTAGTATTTTCACATTTGAAGCATTTTCTAAGTGTCATGGTACCATTTTAGAACTTAGTTAACTGAAATTCTGTTGGATTTTCTTTTTAAAGACATTATTTAATGCAAAAAATATAGAATAATAGATATTATCCTATTTTCATTTTTCAGCCAAATTCTTGGGCCGAAAAAATGGCCTTAACGACCCTCGTCATTAAATTGGTAAATGTATAAAATTAATGAAGCTTATGATTTGAAAAAATTCTTTGAGAATAAAAATTACTAACAGCGGGTGACTTGATTGTATGCGTCGCTCAAATTCTACACTGAAACAATGGTATACAATGAATCAAATGCAGATCGTTTTTTGTCTAAGACATAATACAAATAAAAATAAAACTATTAAGGCTCTTTGAAAAACAAGGAAAGGTCAAGAACAACTATGACTTAGGCTACACAATATCAGTTTATAAATGTTTCTTACCTTTTTATTAGATATATTTCCCTAAGCCCATTTGAATTTAAATTAAAGATGTCTTGGTTTTAAAATTAGGAAAATGTAAAACAAGTCCTGACTTCAGACAAGTTAATGGTTTTACTCTTTCCGTAGCCTCTGGGATAGTATTGAAATTTTAACCCCATGTAACGTATTTAATACATATATAGATAAAATGATATGTCACTGTCACTTTTTTCATTGAATTTACGATATTATTCCTTAGTTCAAGAAGTCCTCAAGTATCATTACATGTATGTTATTGATACGTTGATAAAAGTCTTTTTATAGAATAGTTGTTATCTTGAGTGGGCTAAAGGGGCATCCGTTAGATCGAACGGGATGTATAAATACTCGGACTCCCCTTCGAAAAGGTTTGCCGAGGAAGGAATAGGCACTAGGTATCTCAGTTCTGTAGGCACTAGTCCTTTAAGATGGGTGTCTATGGTTGTGGGTGACGTATAAATTCACAATCCGTCCAAAGACAGACGTTAAAGAGTAAGCGCAATATTCTAAGCACGCAAAAGACCCCTTATAACAGCTCATTTTAAATGGTCAGTAGACTGCCAATTACAAGGCGAAATTTTCCGCCCCTACCTAACCCACAATTGTTCCAATGGTAGTTTAAATGTCCCCTTTACCGGTCTTCATTAGTTTTTTTACCGTGTTGAAATAAGCCGGGACCTTAAAACCAATTAAAGGCATCGTATTGTTGAATATTGAAGCAGTTTGTTATTCTCGTTTTCGTCATCTCTTTTTGGTAATACAAGCTTTATCTGGTTCTTGCTCTAAGTTTTATGGTAATATTTCGTATATTTTTATTTTTCTTCTTGTTTTCCTGTTTAGCTCATAGTAAAAAGTGTCTTGAAATTCTGTTGCATCTCGTTGCGTCCGTCAACATTTGTTGAAAGCTCTTTTACTCAGACTACGTCGGGCAAATTAAAACCAAACTTTGGCGAGATTGTCCTTATGTTATTTTTACCAAAATTGTAACCGGGCACTGTTGAGATTATTCAAAGCAAAATGTGGTACAATTGTCCTCATATCGTTATTCTAAGAATTAAATCCGGCATCTCCCCCGATCAAAGGAGATGACCGATATTGCGCAACTAAATCCAACATGCGCCATTTTTTACCCTTTATTTAAAAGTCTTATGTTCTCTAATTACAGAGCAATTCGGAATCTTCCTTTTGCGAAAATCTTAGATGGTCCTCTACCAAAATTGTATTGTCACTTGGTGGGTGGCTGTCTCATGGACAATCATGCCACATCTCCTATTTTTATATTTTTGGCATTTCCACAGACCAACCAAATTTGCAGCTAAGGCCGAATTTATTTAATGACGTCGGATGCTATGGAATATTTCCTTAAAATCATAGTCCCCTGGTAGTAATCTACCACAATTTTATCCGGCATCTAACCGGCCTATAAAGGTGGACGCAACAGATAAACTTAGTTGAACATTGCCCCTATGAGAAAACTTTGAAAATCACCATGTTTTTAAACTGTGGAGCCAATTCGGACTTTCTTTGGTGCAATGGTCATTGGATCACATTATTTCACATCCTTTCTGAATGAACAGTTCTTTCTGGTGAGCGGTAAATGCTCATTGGAGCAATTGGCTTGTTGTCTCCATATTAATTGTTTTGATAAAAAAATGAAAGATTTTAATTTGGGGGTCATATTTTTAAAATTTAACAAAATCCAATATTAAAATAAGAGATGTGGCTATCAGGAATTACACTTATTGATATATATCAAATACAAATGAATTAATATTAAACTTGTCTTAAATAAGCTTGTGTGGTAAAGTGGTAAAAGTGTAGAAAAAATCATAGAGTTCTATTGTAGAAAACGGAACATTTAGTTTATCTAACATATCTAGTGAAACTAGACTTTAGTTTATCTAACATATCTAGTGAAACTAGACTTTAGTTTA